>LR778273.1:51726002-51914492 GCA_902810595.1 Coregonus sp. 'balchen' | reverse complement strand
CGGACTCATTGTGCGTTATCTTTCTATTTCGTAATGTTCTCTCTGCGTGTCGGGAAGCTACCATTAGTAATCTATTCACCATTAGTCTATACCTATTGTGTACGAAGGCATGTTGCAGATAGCGTTTGATTCGTATCTACAGTCTACTACACACCCCCTGCAGGTTTCTGGGTCTGCTTTAGGAGAACGAGTAAATCAAAATGTGATTTTAAAATCACCACAGGACAGGGAATTGACTCTTACTTCAAACTAGAGATTTTGAAATGTTGGAATTCATTTTTAGGTTATCAAATTGAATTTCCACTTGTGCAATGTATTTATGTAAGAGTGTATATGAAAGGAGTACTTGGTGGTGAGTGATCCCTGGTAACAATCTGTACCTACAGTTCTCTGCACTCTACTATGGCTGAAAAAAACACTGACTCACTGAACTGTACTACACTGTTCATACTGTATCTGTTTTAAATGTTACTTTTACCATAACATTCTTGTTGAATACCCAGTTCTCTTTTTGAGGTACCAATTAAAAACCATTTTAAATATTGAACACTTCCATTTGTTTTAGTTTTAATATAATAAACATTCTTTTGAATATATCTGAATGTCTAACATCTGTTTTAATGCTACAGAGCCCGTACAGTTTTATATAAATATCTTCTGTGAATCCATAGAGTTAGACAGCATTTCGAAGATTGATTAAAAAAAGGTCCACGTTTTATTTTATGGTGGTTCTACGTGGTTTTGTTTACACAGGCAGCCCAATTCTGATCTTTCTACCACAAATTGGTCTTTTGACCAATCACATCAGATCTTTTTCAGAACTGATCTGATTGGTCAAAAGACCAACTTGTGAAAAATAAATCAGAATTGGGCTGCCTGTGTAAATGCATCTATAGTCCTTTATCCAGCTTCTATAGTCCTTTATTTCCATGAAGTGTTGTGTGAATCCCTTCGGGAGGGTTGTCACCCAATGTCTTGTCAACGTGCTGTGCTTTCCTTATTGCCAAAGAAGGGGGATTTGGCAGAATATAAGGTCATATCTAAGTGTCTCTAACGGGTTAAAGGTCATATCTAAGTGTCTCTCTAACAGGTTAAAGGTCATATCTACAGTAAGTGTCTCACTAACAGGTTAAAGGTCATATCTAAGTGTCTCTCTAACAGGTTAAAGGAATATCTGGGGCTGTTAGTCCACAAGGACCAATCATATTGCATACCTGACTGTTCTATTGTGTATAATGTTATGGATGTTTGTAAACTGTCAGATGTGAATTTTGGCCTGCTTTCTCTGGATCAGGAGAAGGCTTTTGATTGTGTAGACCACCGGTATTGGTTTGAAACGATGAAAGATTTTTTTTTGTCTTGGGTGATTTTACTGTATGGTGAAGGTGTGGGGTGGGTTGAGCTGCTCTAACCCAGTCCACAGAGGTATTAGGTTGTCTCGGGACAGCTAGACTGTCTCGCAATTGAGCCGTTGCTTTGTTTACTGCGAGTGAAGCTTTACTGGTTTCTCCATGCCAGGGATGACTCAGCATCCAGGGGCAGCTTTGTCTGCGTACGCAGATGTGACTGTGTTCATAAAATAAATCATTGTACTGTTCAATCTAGAGACACACAACCAACTTTCACAAGTTCAGGCTATCCTAACTTTCAAACCTTAAACACTTTTATCAACTATAACTATATACAGTGCATTCGGAAAGTATTCAGACCCCTTGACTTTTTCCACATTTTGTTACGTTACAGCCTTATTCTAAAATTGATTAAATCAATATTTTTCCTCATCAATCTACACACAATACCCAATAATGACAAAGTGAAAACAGGTTTTGATATATTTTAGCAAATGTATTAAAAATAATTAACAGAAATACCTTATTTACATAAGTATTCAGACCCTTTGCTATGAGACTCAAAATTGAGCTCAGGTGCATCCTGTTTCCATTGATCATCCTTGAGATGTTTCTACAACTTGATTGGAGTTCACCTGTGATAAATTCAATTGATTTGACATGATTTGGAAAGGCACACACCTGTCTATATAAGGTTGACAGTGCATGTCAGAGCAAAAACCAAACCATGAGGTCTAAGGAATTGTCCGTAGAGCTCCGAGGGACAGGATTGTGTCGATGTTACAGATCTGGGGAAGGGTACAACATTTTTCTTAAATGGAATACGTTTGGAACCACCAAGACTCTTCCTATGAGCTGGCCGCCCGGCCAAACTGAGCAAATCGGGGGAGAAGGGCTTTGGTCAGGGAGGTGACCCAAGAACCCGATGGTCACTCTGACAGAGCTCCAGAGTTCCTCTGTGGGAGATGGGAGAAACCTTCCAGAAGGACAACCATCTCTGCAGCACTCCACCAATCAGGCCTTTATGGTAGAGTGGCCAGACAGAAGCCACTCCTCAGTAAAAGGCACATCACAGCCCTCTTGGAGTTTGCCAAAAGGCACCTAAAGGACTCTCAGACCATGAGAAACAAGATTCTCCGGTCTGATGAAACCAAGATTGAACTCTTTAGCCTGAATGCCAAACGTCACGTCTGGAGGAAACCTGGCACCATCCCTACGGTGAAGCATGGTGGGGGCAGCATCATGCTGGTGGGATGGTTTTTACAGCGAACGGAGCCAAGTACAGAAGAGATCCTTGATGAAAACCTGCTCCAGAGTGCTCAGGACCTCAGACTGGAGCAAAGGTTCACCTTCCAACAGGACAACAACCCTAAGCACATAGCCAAGACAACGCAGGAGTGGCTTCAGGACAAGTCTATGAATGTCATTGAGTGCACAGCCAGAGCCAAGTTTTGGCTTTGTCATTATGGGGTATTGTGTGGTAGATGTAGCATAGATTGAATGTAGAAAATGATTGAAGGTAAAAAACAGTGGAATCCATTTAGAATAAGCTGTAACGAACACAATGTGGAAAGTCAACGGGGTCTGATATTCAGAATGCACTGGAAATGTGCATTCAATTAAATTAACCCCCTACCAACAGTAACTCTTGAAGCCATTCAAGCTAGAGGACACCCAAACCAACTTTGACTTCTCGGCTAGCCTAACTTGAGATTCTTAAAAATGTTTATGAACTATAAAAACAGTGATAATTAGCATACATTGGCATGAAACTTATGGATTAATGACAAAAAAATAGTGCGTAGACAATTGTAATGCTCCGCTCTTTAACCAGTTCAGCTACAAACATTAAAAACAGTGTGATATTGCAAAAATGTTTCTAAAAACCATACATACTTTAAAAAAGAGTATAGCGAGCACTGTTCTACTTTACTTATTTATTATTTTCTAACCAAATGTAAAATTCTACTGTTTTTGATTACGTAATAGGGGTAGGTCTGCCTATGTTAGCATACCACCCGAGTTCTTCCCTGTTTCACACCTGGTAGTTTGGTGGATGGGATACCCAGCTCTCTGTAAAACTAGAGCAACAAGTGGGTCAGCCACCCCCACTCCTCTATACATCGTCTATTGTAGCGATGGACAATGTCTGTATTGTTTATTTGGGGAGTATGGGTTCCGCGCCTTAGGCCAAAGCCAGCTCTCTATCTTCTCTCTCTATCTCGATATCGCTCTATCTCTCTCTCTCTCTCTCTATATCTCTATCTCTCTCTCTCTCTCCTCTCTCTCCTCTCTCTTCTCTCGCTATCTTTGCAATTCATGGGCTTTATGGCATGGGCAAACATATGGTTAACATTGCAAGTGAAAAGATAAGAAAAAAAAAGTCACAAATCTTGCTTCTGTTATGGCACCACGTGTTATTTCACCCCAATGATATGGGTGTTTATCCAAATGGGATGTGTTCTCGAATTCATTGTGGGAATATGTGTCTCTAATTTTATTATTTATTTTGTTTCACCTTGATTTAACAGGTAAGCCAGTTGAGAACAAGTTCTCATTTACAAACTGCGACCTGGCCAAATAAAGCAAGCAGTGTATACAAACAACAACACAGAGTTACATATGGGGTAAAACACCACGACAGCAATAACAACAATAGAAAATCTCTATACAGTGTGTGCAAATTAGTAAGTTTGGAGGTTAGGCGATAAATAGGCCATAGGATAAAAAAAATTACAAATTTAGTATTAACACTGGGTGATAGATGTGCAAGAGGATTATGTGCAAATAGGAGTATGGGGTGCAAAAGACAAATAAATAACCAATAGGGGATGAAGGGTAGTTGGGTGGGCTAATTACGATGGGCTGTGTTACAGGTGCAGTGATCGAGTAAGGTGCTCTGACAACTGATGCTTAAAGTTAGTGAGGGAGATAAGGAGTTCCAGCTTCAGAGATTGTGTTAGTTCGTTCCAGTAATTGGCAGCAGAGGAATGGAAGGAATGGCGGCCAAGAAGGTGTTGGCTTTGGGGATTGAACCAGTGAGATATACCGCTGGGCGCCAGACTACAGGTGGGTGTTGATATGGTGACACAATGAGCTAAGATAAGGCAGGGATTTGCCTAGCAGTGATTTATAATGGCTGGAGCCAGTGGGTTTTTTGCGACGAATATGTAGTGAGGGCCAGCCAAAACGAGAGCGTAACAGAGTCAACAATGGGGGGAGTAAGGCCTACCGAGTGGCGCACGCGTCTAAGAGCTGCATCGCAGTGCTATGCTGTGCCCACTAGAGATAACATGGTTCGATCAGGCTCTGTCGTAGCGGCCGCGTACCCGGGGAGACACATGGGGCGGAGCACAATTGGCCCAGCGTCGTTCCAGTGGTAGGGGAGGGAAGGCCGGCAGGGAGTTGGTAGAGCCTGGGTTGGCAACGCATGGGTGTGGGTTCGAGTCCCACGGGGGGCCTGTATGAAAAATAAAAATATATAATGTATGACACTCAATAAATGTAAGGAACGCTCTGGATAAGAGCGTTCTGCTAAATGACTCAAATTTTAAAAATGGGGCTTTGCGTGACATTTACATTACATTTACGTCATTTAGCAGACGCTCTATCCAGAGCGAATACAAATTGGTGCATTCAACGTATAGCCAGTGGGATAAACCACTTTACAATATGTTATTTTTTGTCTTTGGGGAGGTTAAAAGGATGGCAACTGTGAGAAATGACATCCAATTTTGCTGAGCTAGAGTGTTGGAGGCTATTTGTAAATGCATCGCCGAAGTTCAAGGATCGGTAGTAGTAGTTTTACGAAGGGCATGTTTGGCAGCATGATGGAAGGAGGCTTGTTGCCGAAATAGGAAGCCGATTCTAGATTTAAACTTTGGATGGGAGATGCTTAATGTGAGTGGAAGGAGAGTTTACGGTCTAACCAGACACCTAGGTATTTGTAGTTGTCCCACATATTCAAGTAAACCCCGCCGAGAGTAGTTGATTCTAGTCGGGCTGGGCGGCGTGCAAGCAGCGTTCGATTGAAGAGGGCATGCATTTTTAGTTTTACTGAGCGTTTAAGAGCGTTGGAGGCCACGAAGGAGTGTGGTATGGCATGAACCTCGTTTGGAGGTTTGAGTAACACAGTGTCCAATGTAAGGGCCAGATGTATACAAAATGGTGTCGTCTGCGTCAGAGGTGGGGATCTGGGAGTCACCACCGCAAGCAAGAGCGACATCATTGATATACACAATAGAATAGAGTTCGGCCCGAGAATTGAACCCTGTGGCACCCCCATAGAGACTGCCAGAGGTCCGACCAACCAGGCCCTACGATTTACACATTGAACTCGTATCTCGTCAAGACGGGCGCTGCTTTCTCCAGGGGAGGACTGACGCTCCCCCCATGATCTCGAATCAAGGGTGACAAACTCATGTGTCCTCCTCTAAGTGTGCAAAAGAAACCTTGGCGTGACCCGGACAAAACCCTGTCGTTCTCACTACATACAAGGCGGTGACCGATCAGGTAGAGTTCATGCTCTACAACATTCCACAGAGTACGACCCTGCCTACACAGGAAAGGGCACAGGTCCTAATCCAGGCACTGTCATCTACCATCTGGATTACTGCAACTCGCATGTTGGGCTGAGGCTCCTGCTGTGCCATTAAACCCCTACAAACTCACCAAGAACGCTGCAGCCATCTGGTGTTAAACCTTCCCAAGTTCTCTACGTCCACACCCCGGCTCCTCCGCACACTCCACTGGCTTCCAGTTTGAAGCTCGCATCTGCTCAAGACCCATGGTGCTGCATACGGAGATGTGAGGGAACGGGCACCTCCGTACCTTCAGGCTCTGATCAGTCCCTACACCCCAAACGAGGGCATTGCGTTCTTCCACCTCTGGCCTGCTGGTCCCCCTCCTATGCGGAAGCACAAGTACACGCTCAGCCAGTCAAACGGTTCGCTGCTCTGGCACCCCAATGGTGGAAAAGCTCCCTAACGGACGCCAGGACAGCGGCGTCACTCACCACATTCCGGAGGCACTTGGAAACACCTAACATCTTAAGGGAATACCTGGGATAGGATAAAGTAATCCTTCTATCCCCCCCCCCACCCAAAAAAATAAAAAAATAAAAAAATAAACAACAAAATAGAGAATATATTAGAACAATGAAAAATTTAAAATATCTCAAAAATAAAAAAAACATAGAAAAATATATATTTTTTATATTTGTAAAATGGTTGTCCCACTCGGCTATCATAAGGTGAATGCACAATTTGAAGTCGATCTGGATAAGAGAGATCTGCTAAATACGTAAATGTAAATCTGAGAAGTAGTTGGTGAACCAGGCGAGGCAGTTCATTTGAGAAACCAAGCTATTTAGTTGCCAATATAGAATGCGGTGATGACCGAGTCGAATGCCTTGGCAGGTCGACGAAGACGGCTGACAGTACTGTCTTTATCGATCGCGGTTATTAATATGCGTCATACATTTGGCAGGAGGTAGGAAGTGCAGTATCAGTTTCCACCTCCATTTGTAGGCAGTGGGCACATAGCCTGTCTCCTCTATCTCTTACCATCACATTTTCCCATGATGACACCTGTCTGTAGGCCCTGGATATTTCCTATGGGGTGTGGGTGTGGGTGTGTGTGTGTGTGTGTGTGTTTATTGTGTGTTTTCTTCATTGAGCCACTGTATTTCGACTGGCTTCTTTGACCCCCTCAGACGCTGTTAACTTGTCAATGAAAGTGAAAGCACCTCTCCTAATGATTTTAGTGACACATACACAACAAACAGAGTCATTGGTCCCGGAAACTTCCGCAAGCCCTGGAGGTATGGAGGGGGGGAAGAGTGTTAGGGGCTTTAGCCGGCCCTGCAGAGTGTCATTCCGACCCAGCGTTAGTGTGTGTGTGTGTGTGTGTTGTTTTAGTGCCAGCTGCGTGGTGTGCGGGGTGTGTGTGTGTGTGGTGTGGGGTGTGTTGTGTGTTGTTTTAGCTGAGCCTGCCGTGTGTGTGTGTGTGTGTGTGTGGGCGCTAAGTAGTGTGTGTGTTAGCTGTAGTCTCCAACTCCGTCCAGACCTCCAGGACTCAGCAGCTGTTAGTAGGGGGGGCAGCCACAAGCTTCCAGGACTCCGCCAGCTGCTAGTAGGGTGGGGCAGCAACAGAGCTTCCAGACTCAGCCAGCTGTTAGTAGGGTGGGGCAGCAACAGAGCTCCAGATAGCCAGCTGTTAGTAGGGGGGGCAGACAACAGACCTCCAGGACTCAGCCGCTGTTAGTAGGGTGGGGCAAGCAAACAGAGCTCCAGACTCAGCCAGCTGTTAGTAGGGTGGGCGCAACAGAGCTCCAGACTCAGCCAGCTTTAGTAGGGTGGGGCAAGCCAACAACCTCCAGACTCAGCCAGCTGTTAGTAGGGTGGGGCAGCAAACAGACTCCAGACTCAGCCAGCGTTAGTAGGGGGGGCAGCAAACAGAGCTCCAGAATCAGCCAGCTGTTAGTAGGGTGGGGGCAGCAACAGACATCCAAAGACTCAGCCAGATGTAGTAGGGTGGGGCCAGCAACAAGAGCCTCCAGACTCAGCCAGCTGTTAGTAGGGTGGGGCAGCAACAGAGCTCCAGACTCAGCCAGCTGTTAGTAGGGTGGGGCAGCAACAGAGCTCCAGACTCAGCCAGCTGTTAGTAGGGTGGGGCAGCAACAGAGCTCCAGACTCAGCCAGCTGTTAGAGGGGTGGCAGCACCGAGCTCCATGACTCAGGCCAGCTGTCGTGGGTGGGGACAGCTCAGCAGGACAAGGCTACACACGCTCTGTCCTCACAGACTTTCTCCTCCAACCAACTACTTTCTAGTGTACACTTTCTCCTCCACTCTCAAGTTCTCTTCCAGATTGCTGTTCTTTTCAACACGTCGCAATAGTATTAGATAGCCTCTCTGAATACTTGATATGTTGAGCTGGGTTAGTAAAACAGCTGTTAGCTGGGTTAGTAAACAGTTGTTAGCTGGGTTAGTAAAACAGTAACCAGTTAAGTTTAGCGGGTTAGTAACAGTCTGTTTAGCTGGTGGGTTATAACAGTTGTTTAGATGGGTTAGTAAACAGACAGTCTGTTTAGCTGGGTTAGTAAACAGTCTGTTTAAGCTGGGTTAGTAACAGTCTGTTTAGATGGTTATAACAGAACAGTCTGTGTAGGCTGGTTATAAACAGGTTGTTTTAGCTGGGTTAGTAACAGTCTGTTTAGATGGGTTAGTAAACAGTAACGTCTGTTTAGCTGGGTTAGTAACAGTCTGTTAGCTGGGTGTACAGTCTGTTTAGCTGGGTTAGTAACAGTAACAGTCTGTTAGCTTGGGTTGTAACAGTCTGTTTTAGCTGGGTAGATAACAGGGTCTGTTTAGCCTGGGTTAGTAAACAGTAACAGTTCTGTTTAGCGGGGTTAGTAACAGTCTGTTAAGGGGTTAGTAACAGTATGTTTAGCTGGGTTAGTAACAGAACAGTCTGTTTAGCGGGTTAGTAACAGTATGTTTAAGATGGGTTAGTAACCAGTAACAGTCTGTTTAATGGGTAGTAAACAAGTAACAGGGTAGTTTAGCTGGGTTCTTAACAGTCTGTTAGCTGGGTTAGTAACGTAACAGTCTGTGTAGCTGGGTTAGTAACAGTCTGTTTAGCTGGGTTAGTAACAGTTAAACAGTCTTTTAGCTGGGTTAGTAAAAACAGTTGGTTAGCGGGGTTAGTAACAGTAACAGTCGTTTAAGCTGGGTTAGTAACAGTTCTGTTTAAGCTGGGTAGTAACAGTCTGCTTTAGCTGGGTAGTAACAGTAACAGTGTGTTTAGCTGGGTTAGTAAAAGTCGTTTAGCTGGGTTAGTAACAGTATGTTTAGCGGGTTAGTAACAGTCTGTTTAGCTGGCTAGAACAGTAACAGTGTGTTTAGCTGGGTTAGTAACAGTCTGTTTAGCTGGGTTGTAACAGTAAACAGTGGGTTTAGCTGGGTAGTAACAGTCTGTTAAGGCGGTTAGTAACAGTTGTTTAGCTGGCAGTTAGTAAAACAGTCGTTTAGCCTGGGTTAGTAAACAGTAAAGGGTTGTTTAGCTGGGTTAGTAAAAGTCTGTTAGTGGTTAGTAACAGTCTGTTTAGCTGGCCGTTAGTAAACAGTAGTTAGATGGGTTAGTAAACAGTCTGTTTAGATGGGGTAGTAACTAGTAACAGTCTGTTTAGATGGGTTAGTACAGTATGTTTAGCTGGGTTAGTAACAGTAAACCGTCTGTTAGCTGGGTTAGTAACAGTAGGTTTAGATGGGTTAGTAACCAGTCTGTTTAGCTGGGTTTGTACCAGTCTGTGTAGATGGTGGTTAGAACAGCTGTTTAGCGGGTTAGTAACAGTCTGTTTAGCTGGGTTAGTAACAGTCTTTTTAGTGGGTTAGTAACAGTAAAAGTCTGTTTAGCTGGGTTAGTAACAGTAACGTCTGGTCTAGCTGGTTATTAACAGTCTGTTTAGAGGGTTAGTAACAGTCTGTTTTAGCGGGGTCGAATAAACAGTTGTTTAACTGGGTTAGTAACAGTAACAGTCTGTTTAGCTGGGTTAGTACAGTTCTGTGTTACATGGGTTAGTAACAGTGTGTTTAGCTGGGTTAGTAACAGTAACAGGTGTTTAGCGGGAGTAGTAACAGTCGTTTAAGCTGGGTTAGTAACAGGAACCGTCTGTTTCGCTGGGTTAGTACACAGTCGTGTTTAGCTGGGTAGTTAAACAGTTGTGTAGATGGGTTAGTAACAGTATGGTTAGGCCGGGTTAGTACAGTAACAGTCTGTTTAGCTGGGTTAGTAAGAAGGGTCCTCTTTTTCTTCTCATTTCCTTCCGTTTTTTCATTCATGTTCCTTTTTCCCCGTGTTATGTTTAGCTGGTTAGTAAACGTAACCGTCTTGTTTAGCTGGGTTGTAACAGTCTGTTTAGAGGGTTAGTAACAGGCTGTTTAGCTGGGTTAGTAACCAGTTGTTAGCTGGGTTAGTAACAGTGGTTTAGCCTGGGATAGTAACAGTTGTTTAGCGGGTTAGTAAACCAGTCGGTTTGATGGGTTAAGTAACAGTCTGTTTAAGCGGGTTAGTAACAAAACAGTCTGTTTAGTGGGTAGTAACCAGTCGGTTTAGCTGGGTTGTAACAGTCTGTTTAGCTGGGTTAGTACCAGTATGTTTAGCTGGGTTAGTAACAGTAAACAGTCTGTTGAGCTGGGTTAGTAACTAGTAGTTCTAGCTGGGTTAGTAAACGTCTGTTTAGCTGGGTTAGCAACAGTCTGTTTAGCTGGCCGTTAGTAACAGTATGTTTAGCTGGGTAGTAACGTTAAGTCTGTTTAGAGGGGTTAGTACAGTCTGTTTAGATGGGTTGGTAACAGTAACAGTCTGTTTAGCTGGGTAGTAACAGTAACAGTCTGTTTAGCTGGGTTTAGGTACAGTACCGTCTGTTTAGCTGGGTTAGTAACAGTCTGTTTAGCTGGGTTAGTAACAGTCTGTTTAGCTGGGTTAGTAACATGTCTGTTTAGCTGGGTTAAGGAACAGTAACAGTCTGTTTAGATGGGTAGTAACAGTACCCGTCTGTTTACTGGGTTAGTAACAGCTGGTTTAGCTGGGTTAGTAACAGTCTGTTTAGCTGGGTTAGTAACAGTAACCGGTCTGTTTAGTGGGTTAGTAACAGTATGTTTTTTTTTTTAGCGGGTAGTAACAGTCTGTTTAGCGGGGTTAGTAACAGTAACAGTCTGTTTAGCTGGGTTAAGTAAAGTCTGTTTAGCTGGGTTAGTAACAGTAACAGTTGTTTAGCTGGGTTAGTAACAGTCTGTTTAGAGGGTTAGTAACAGTCTGTTTAGCTGGGTTTTTAACAGTCTTTTACGCTGGTTAGTTAAACCGTCTGTTTAGCTGGGTTAGTAAACAGTCGGTTTAGCTGGGTTAGTAACAGTTCTGTTTACTGGGTTAGGAACAGTCTGTTTAGCTGGGTTAGTAACGTATGTTTTTAGCTGGGTTAGTAACAGTAAACAGTCTGTTTTAGCTGAGTTAGCAACAGTCTGTTTAACTGGCTTAGTAAACAGTCTGTTTAGGCTGGGTATTAACAGTAAGCAGTCTGTTAGCTGGGTTAGTAACAAGTCTGTTTAGCTGGGTATAACGTAACAGTCTGTTTAGCTGGCGGTTAGTAACCAGTCTGTTTAGATGGGTTAGGAAACAGTCTGTTTAGCTGGGTGTAGTAAACAGTTGTTAAAGCTGGGTTAGTAACAGTCTGTTAGGATGGGTTTAGTAACAGTCTGTTTCGCTGGGTTGAGTTAACAGTCTGTTTAGCGGGTTAGTAACAGTAACCAGTATGTTTAGATGGTAGTAACAGTAACAGTCTGTTTAGCTGGGTAGTAACAGTTGTTTAGAGGAGGTTAGTAACAGGCTGTTTAGCTGGGTTAGAAAACAGTCTGTTTAGATGGGTTAGTAACAGTCTGTTTAGATGGTTAGTACAGTAACAGTCTGTTTAGCTGGGTTAGTAACAGTTGTTTAGATGGGTAGTAACAGTAACAGTCTGTTAGGGGTTAGTAAACAGTTGTTTAGCGGGTTAGTAACAGTAACAGTCTGTTTAGCTGGGTTAGTAACAGTCTGTTTAGGCGGGTCGTACAGTCTGTTTAGATGGGTTAGTAAACGTCTGTTTAGATGGGTCGTAACAGAAAACAGTCTGTTTAGTGGGTTAGTAACAGTCTGTTCGCGGGTTAGTAACAGTAACAGTCTGTTTTAGCTGGGTTAGTAACACGTCTGTTTAGCTGGTGTAGTAACAGTAACGTCCTGTTTAGCTGGGTTAGTAACGTCTGTGTAGCTGAGGTTAGTAAAGTCTGTTTAGCTGGGTTAGAACAGTAACAGTCGTTTAGCTTGGTTAGTAACAGAACAGTCTGTTTAGCGGGGTAGTAACAGTATCTGTTTAGCTGGGTTAGGTAACAGTCGTTAGATGGGTTAGTAACAGTACAGTATGTTTAGCTGGGTTAGTAAACAGTCTGTTTAGCTGGGTTAGTAAACAGTATGTTTAGCTGGTTAGTTAAACAGTCTGTTAGTGGTTAGTAACAGTCTGGTTTGCGGGGTTAGTAACAGTAACAGTCTGTTTAGCTGGTAGTAACAGTAAAGTCTGTTTAGCTGGGTTTAGTAAACAGTTGTTTAGCGGGTTAGTAAAGTCTTGTTTAGCTGGTTAGTAAACCCGTCTGTTTAGCTGTGTTAGTAAACAGTAACAGACTGTATAACCCAGCTAAAACAAGACTGTTTACTGTTACTAACACAGCTAACAGACTGTTAATTACCCAGCTAAACAGACTGTACTAACCCCGCTAAACACCGGGACTGTACTAACCCAGCTAAACAGACTGTACCGTACTAACCCAGCTTAAACAGACTGTACTGTACTAACCAGCTAACAGACTGTTACTAACCAATCTAAAAACAGACTTTACTAACCCCAGCTAAAACAGACTGTTATAACCCAGCTATAACCGACTGTTACTAACAAGCTAAACAGGACTTTAATGTATACCTAACCCATCTAAACAGGACTGTTACTAACCCAGCTTAAACAGACTGTTACTAACCCGGTAAACGACTGGTTACGTTACTAACCCAGCTAAAAACAGAATGTTACTGTTACTAACCCAGCTAAACAGGACGTTACTAACCCAGCTAAAAACAGACTGTTTACTCAAACCCAGCTAATAAACAGACTGTTACTGTTACTAACCCAGCTTAAACAGACTGTTATAACCCAGATAAACAGGACTGTTTTAATGTTACTAACCAAGCGAAAAAGACTGTTACTAACCCAGCTAAACAGACTGTACTGTACTAACCCATCTAAGGACAGCCTGTTTACTAACCCATCTTAAACAGGACTGTTACTAAACACAGCTAAACAGGACGGTTACAAACCCAGATAAAACAGACTGTTACTGTTACTACCCCAGCTAAACAGACTTGTTAGAACAAGCTAAACAGACTGTTACTGTTACTAACCAGCTAAAAAGGACTGTTACTAAACCAGCTAAACAGACTGTTACTGTTACTAACCCAATCTAAAAAACCAGAATGTTGTTATAACCCATCTAAACAGGACTGTTACTAACCCAGCTAAAACAGACTGTTACTAACCCAGTAAAACAGACGTTACTACCAGCTAAAACAGCTGTAACTGGTACTAACCATCTAAAACAGACTGTTACTGTTTACTAAACCCAGCAAAAGATGTTACTAACCCAGCGTAAAAACAGGATGTTACTAAACCCATCTAAACAGACTGTTACTAACCCAGCTAAAACAGACTGTTACTAACCAGCTAAACAGACTGTTACTACCCATCTAAACAGAATGTTAATAACCAGCTAAACAGACTGTTACTGTTTTACTAACCCAGAGCTAAAAGGGAACTGTTACTAACCAGCTAAAAACTGTTACTGTACTAACACAGCTAAACAGACTGTTACTACCCAGTTAAACAGGACTGTTGATAACTAGATAAAACAGATGTTAATGTTACTAACCCAGCTAAAAACCGGACTGTTACTAACCCAGCTAAACAGACTGTACTTAACCAGCTAAACAGACTGTCTACTAACCCAGCTAAAAAAAAACAAGGACTGTTACTAACCAGCTAAAACAAGACTGTTACTAACCCAGCTAAACAGGGACTGTTAAAAACTCAGGTAGCTAAACAGACGTTACTAACCCAGCTAAAACAAGACTGTACTAACCCAGACTAAACAGGAAGGTTACTGTTACTAACCCAGCTAAAAACAGACGTTTAATAACCAGCTAACCAGACTGTTACTGTTAAACCCAGCTAAACAGACTGTTACTAAAACCCCAGCTAAACAGACTGTACTAACCCAGCTAAACAGGGACTGTTACTAGTTACAACCCAGATAAACGGACTGTTACTAAACCCAGCTTAAACAGACTGTTATAACCAGCTAAAAAAACAGACTGTACGTTACTAACCCAGCTAAAACAGGACTGTTACTGTTACTAACCCAGCTAACAGACGTTACTAAACCCAGCTCAACAGCACTGTTTACTAACCCAGCTAAACAGTGTTACTAACCGCAGCTGAAAAAGGGACTGTTATGTTACCTAACCCAGCTAAAAAGACGGTCTACGGTACGTAACACAGCTAAACAGGACTGTTACTGTTTATAACCAATCTTAAAACAGACTGTTACTTAACCCATCTAAACAGACTTACTGTTACTAACCCAGCTAAACCGACTGTTACACCCAAAGCTAAACCAGACTGTTACTAAACAGCTAAACAGACTGTTACTAAACCAAGCTAAACAGACTGTTATAACCCAGCTCTAAAACCGACTGTTACTGTTACAACCCAGCTCTAAACGGACTGTTAACTAAACCCAGCTTAAACAGACGTTACTAACCCAGCTAAACGACTGTTAACCGAACCCAGCTAAACAGGACTGTTATTGGTACTAACCCAGCTAAAACAGGACTGTACTTAACCAATCTAACAGACTGTACTAACCCAGCTAAACAGACTGTTACTAGACCAGCTAAACAGACTGTTACTAACAGCTAAACAGACTTGGTTACTAACCCAGCTACCCCGACTGTTACGAACCCATTAAACAGACGGTTAATAACCAAGCTAAAACAGACGGTTTACTGTTACTAAACCCAGCTAAAACAGACTTGTTTACTAACCAGCTAAAAACAGACTGTTCACTGTTACGAACCCGTAAATAATGTGACTCAACCCATCTTCTAAAACAGACTGATTACTAACCCAGCTAAACAGACTGTTACAACCCAGCTTAAACAGACGGTGTACGGTTTACTTAAACCCAGCAAACAGACTGTACTAACCAAGCTAACACACTGTACTGGTACTAAACCCAGTAAAACACACTGTTACTAGACCCAGGTAAAAACAGACTGTTACTAAACCCAGCTAAAGCAAACAGATGTTACTGTTACTAACCCAAGCAAACAGACTGTTACAACCAGCTAAAAAAGGATGTTACTAACCCAGCAAACAGACTGTAATACCAGCTAAACAGAATGTTACTGTTACTAACCGCTTAAACAGACTGTTACTGTTACTAACCCAGCTACTAAACAGGACTGCTGTTACTAACCAGCGAAACAGAGCTTACTAACCCAGTAAAACAGAATGTTACTAACCCAGCTACTAAAAAGCGGACTGTTACTAACCCAAGCTAAACAGACTCGTTACTAACCCATATAAAAAGGATCTGTACTAACCCAGCTAAACAGACGGTTACTGTTACTAACCCAGCTCAAACAGACTGTTACTAACCCAGTAAACAGACTGTTACTTTTACTAACCAGCTAAAAACAGATGTTACTAACCCATCTAAACAGATGTTACTAACCCAAGGCTAAACAGATGTTACTACCCAGATAATAAACAGACTGTTACAACCAGCTAACACACTGTTACTGTTCCTAACCAGCTAAACAGATGTACTAACCCAGCGTAAACGACCTGTTACTAACCCAGACTAAACAGACGTTACTACCAGCTAAACACACTGTACTGTTAATAACCCGCTAAACAGGGAATGTTACTAACCCAGCTAAAACACCACTGTTACTGGTACTAAACCAGCTAAACAGGAAGTGGTACTAAACCCAGCTAACACAGACTGTTACTAAACCCAGCTAAACAGGGACGTTACTAACCGCTACAACACAATGTTACTTTACTAACCAGCATAAAACAGGGACTGTTACTAACCAGCTAAAAACAGCATGTTACTTAAACCAGGCCTAAACAGACGTTTACTGTTACTACCCAGCTAAACAGAACTGTTACATAACCCAGCTAAACAGGTACTGTTACTTTGTACGAAACCCAGCTAAACAGACGTTACTTAACCAGACTAAACAGACTGTTACTGTTACTAACCCAGCTAAACAGACTGTTAAAACCAGCTCTAACAGACTGTTACTGTTACTACCCAGATAAACAGAACTTTACTGTTGTTACTAACCCGCTAAAAAGACTGTTTACTACCCAGCTAAACAACTGTACTGTTACTAACCCAGCAAACCAGACTGTTTTACTAACCCAGATGAACAGGACTGTGTTACTAACCCCAGTTAAAAAAGGGGATGTGACTGTTACTAACCAATCTAAACAGGACTGTTACTTAACCCAGCTAAACCGGACTGTACTAACCCAAGTAAACAGACTGTTACTGTTTACAACCCAGCTAAACAGGACTGTTACTAACCCAGGCTTAAAAACAACTGTTACTAACCCAGCTAAACGACTGTTACGTGTTCACTAACCCATCTAAAACAGACTGTAATAACCCAGCAAACAGAACTGTTTACTAAACACAGCTAAACAGACTGGTAATGTTTTACGAAACCCAGCTAAAAGACTGTTACTAACCCAGTAAAACAGGACTGTTTATAACCAGCTCTAAACACTGTTTCTGTACAACCCATATAAACAAGATGTTACTAACACAGCTAAAAGAATGTTACTAACCCCAGCTAAACAGGACGGTTTATGTTACTAACCAGCTAACAGGAGTTACTAACCCAAGATTAAAAAACAGATGTACTAAACCAGCTAAACAGATTCAAAAGTCTCAGAGAGGCTAGCTAATATATGCGACGTGTGAAAAGGAACAAAAGCAATATGGAGAGAAACTTAGAGTGGAGGAGGAAAGTGTACTACTAGAAAAAGTAGTTGGTTGGAGGAGATGGAGAAGTGTGTTGAGGACAGAGGTGGTAGCCTTGGCCGCTGAGCTGCCCCAACCTCACTAAAGCTTGGCGAGTCTGGAGCGTCTTTGCTGCCCCACCTACTAACAAGCTGGCTGAGTATGGAGATATGTTGCTGCCCCACCATACTAAGCTGGGGAGTCTGGGCTCTGTTGGTGCCCCACCATAATAACAGATGATGAAGTCTGGAGCTCTGTGATGCCACACCAACTCACCGCTGGCTGAGTTCTGGAGCTTGGTTGCTGCCCCACCTACTACAGCTGGCTGGGTGTCTGGAGTCTGTTGCTTGCCCCACACTAATAACAGCTGGCTGAGTCTGGAGAGCTCTGGATGCTGGCCCACCATACTAACAGCTGGCTGAGTCTGGAGGTGGGGGAGGTCTGTGCTGGCCCCACCTACTAAACAGTGGCTTGAGTCGGAGGTCTGTTGCTGCCCCACCCTACTAACAGTTGGTTGAGTCGGAGCATCTGTTGCTGCCCCACCCTTAACTAACAGCTGCTGGTCTTGGAGCTCTGTGCGTGCCCCACCCTAATAACAGCTGGATGAGTATGGAGGGTCTGTTTGCTGCCCCACACTACTAACAGCTTGCTGATGAGTCCTGGAGGCTCTGTTGATGCCCACCCTACTACCAGCTGGCTGAGTCTGGAGCTCTGTTGCTGCCCACACCCTACTAACGCTGGCTGCGTCTGGGAGCTCTGTTGCTGCCCCACCCTACTAACAGCTGGCTGAGTCTGGAGGTCTGGACTGGAGGTTGGAGACTACAGCTAACAACACACAACTACTTAGCGCACACACACACACACCACACACACACGGCAGGCTCAGCTAAAACAACACACACACACACACACACACACACACACACACACACACACGCACACACGGCAGGCTCAGCTAAAACAACACACACACACACACACACTAACGGCTGGGTCTGGAATGAACAAGCTGCAGGGCCGGCTAAAGCCCAGAACAACTCTTCCACCCACTCCATACCTCCAGGGCTTGGGGAGTTCAGACCAATGACTCTGGTTGTTGTGTATGTGTCACTAAAATCAGTAGGAGAGGTTGCTTTCACTTTCATTGACAAGTTAACAAGCGTCTGAGGGGGTCAAAGAAGCAAGTCTGTAAATACAGTGGCTCAATGAAGAAAACACACACACACACACACACACACACACACACACACACACACACCCCAGAGGAAATATCCAGCGGCTACAGACAGGTGTCATGCATGGGAAAATGTGATGGTAGAGAGAGAGAGAGACAGGCTATGTGCCCACTGCCTACAAAATGAGGTGGAAACTGAGCTGCACTTCCTAACCTCCTGCCAAATGTATGACCATATTATAACCGCGATCGATAAAAGACAGTACTGTGCAGCCGTCTTCGTCGACCTGGCCAAGGCATTCGACTCTGTCAATCACCGCATTCTTATTGGCAGACTAAATAGCCTTGGTTTCTCAAATGACTGCCTCGCCTGGTTCACCAACTACTTCTCAGATTTACATTTACGTAATTTAGCAGACGCTCTTATCCAGAGCGACTTACAAATTGGTGCATTCACCTTATGATAGCCAGTGGGACAACCATTTTACAATATAAAAAATATATATTTTTCTAGTTTTTTTTATTTTTAGAGTATATTTTAAATTTTAATTTGTTATATATATATATATATATATATATATATATTGTTGTTATTTTTTTTATTTTATTTTTTTTGGGGGGGGGGGGGGGGGGGGGGATAGAAGGATTACTTTATCCTATCCCAGGTATTCCTTAAAGAGGTAGGGTTTCAAGTGCCTCCGGAAGGTGGTGAGTGACTCCGCTGTCCTGGCGTCGTGAGGGAGCTTGTTCCACCATTGGGGTGCCAGAGCAGCGAACAGTTTTGACTGGGCTGAGCGGGAACTGTGCTTCCGCAGAGGTAGGGGGACCAGCAGGCCAGAGGTGGAAGAACGCAATGCCCTCGTTTGGGTGTAGGGACTGATCAGAGCCTGAAGGTAAGGAGGTGCCGTTCCCCTCACAGCTCCGTAGGCAAGCACCATGGTCTTGTAGCAGATGCGAGCTTCAACTGGAAGCCAGTGGAGTGTGCGGAGGAGCGGGGTGACGTGAGAGAACTTGGGAAGGTTGAACACCAGATGGGCTGCAGCGTTCTGGATGAGTTGTAGGGGTTTAATGGCACAGGCAGGGAGCCCAGCCAACAGCGAGTTGCAGTAATCCAGACGGGAGATGACAAGTGCCTGGATTAGGACCTGTGCCGCTTCCTGTGTAAGGCAGGGTCGTACTCTGCGAATGTTGTAGAGCATGAACCTACAGGATCGGGTCACCGCCTTGATGTTAGTGGAGAACGACAGGGTGTTGTCCAGGGTCACGCCAAGGTTCTTTGCACTCTGGGAGGAGGACACAATGGAGTTGTCAACCGTGATGGCGAGATCATGGAGCGGGCAGTCCTTCCCCGGGAGGAAGAGCAGCTCCGTCTTGCCGAGGATAGAGTTCAATGTGTAAAATCGGAGGGCCTGTTGTCTGGACCTCTGGCAGTCTCTATGGGGGTGCCACAGGGTTCAATTCTCGGGCCGACTCTATTCTATTGTGTATATCAATGATGTCGCTCTTGCTGCTGGTGACTCTCAGATCCACCTCTACGCAGACGACACCATTTTGTATACATCTGGCCCTTCATTGGACACTGTGTTAACAAACCTCCAAACGAGCTTCAATGCCATACAACACTCCTTCCGTGGCCTCCAACTGCTCTTAAACGCTAGTAAAACTAAATGCATGCTCTTCAATCGAACGCTGCTTGCACCCGCCCGCCCGACTAGAATCACTACTCTCGGCGGGTTTGACTTAGAATATGTGGACAACTACAAATACCTAGGTGTCTGGTTAGACCGTAAACTCTCCTTCCAGACTCACATTAAGCATCTCCAATCCAAAGTTAAATCTAGAATCGGCTTCCTATTTCGCAACAAAGCCTCCTTCACTCATGCTGCCAAACATGCCCTTCGTAAAACGGACTATCCTACCGATCCTTGACTTCGGCGATGTCATTTACAAAATAGCCTCCAACACTCTACTCAGCAAATTGGATGTAGTCTATCACAGTGCCATCCGTTTTAACCCTCCCCAAAGAAAAAAAAATAACATATTGTAAAGTGGTTATCCCACTGGCTATAAGGTGAATGCACCAATTTGTAAGTCGCTCTGGATAAGAGCGTCTGCTAAATGACGTAAATGTAATGTAAATGTCACCAAAGCCCCATTTTACATTTACGTCATTTAGCAGACGCTCTTATCCAGAGCGACTTACAGTTAGTGAGTGCATACATTATATATTTTTATTTTTTCATACTGGCCCCCCGTGGGAATCGAACCCACAACCCTGGCGTTGCAAACGCCATGCTCTACCAACATCCCTGCCGGCCATTCCCTCCCCTACCCTGGACGACGCTGGGCCAATTGTGCGCCGCCCCATGTGTCTCCCGGTCGCGGCCGGCTACGACAGAGTCTGGATTCGAACCAGGATCTCTAGTGGCACAGCTAGCACTGCGATGCAGCGCCTTAGACCACTGCGCCACTCGGGAGGCTACTACCCACCATTGTGACCTGTACGCTCTCGTTGGCTGGTCCTCACTACATATTCGTCGCCAAACCCACTGGCTCCAGGTCATCTATAAATCACTGCTAGGCAAATCCCTGCCTTATCTTAGCTCATTGGTCACCATAGCAACACCCACCCGTAGTCTGCGCTCCAGCAGGTATATCTCACTGGTCATCCCCAAAGCCAACACCTTCTTTGGCCGCCATTCCTTCCAGTTCTCTGCTGCCAATGACTGGAACGAACTACAAAAATCTCTGAAGCTGGAGACTCTTATCTCCCTCACTAACTTTAAGCATCAGTTGTCAGAGCAGCTTACCGATCACTGCACCTGTACACAGCCCATCTGTAATTAGCCCACCCAACTACCTCATCCCTATATTGTTATTTATTTTGCTATTTTGCACCCCAGTATCTCTATTTGCACATAATCTCTTGCACATCTATCACTCCAGTGTTAATACTAAATTGTAATTATTTTGCACTATGGCCTATTTATTGCCTTACCTCCATAACTTACTACATTTGCACACACTATATATATATTTTCTGTTGTATTTTTGACTGTACGTTTTTTTTACCCCATATGTAACTCTGTGTTGTTGTTGTTGTTTTTATCACACTGCTTTGCTTTATCTTGGCCAGGTCGCAGTTGTAAATGAGAACTTGTTCTCAACTGGCTTACCTGGTTAAATAAAGGTGAAATAAACCTGGTTAAATAAAGGTGAAACAAAATAAATAAATAAAAATTAGAGACACATATTTCCCACAATGAATTCGAGAACAAATCCAATTTTGATAAACACCCATATCTATTGGGGTGAAATACCACAGTGTGCCATAACAGAAGCAAGATTTGTGACTTTGTTTCTTATCTATTTCACTTGCAATGTTAACATATGTTTCCCATGCCAGTAAAGCCCTTTGAATTTAATTTGAGTGAGTGAGTGAGTGAGTGAGTGCTGGCTTTGGCCTAAGGCGCAGGAACCCAGACTTCACCAAATAAAAATACAGACATTGTCATCCTACAAGAGACATGGTATAGAGGAGACGGACCCCCTGGTTGCCCTCCAGGTTACAGAGAGCTGGTAGTCCCATCCACCAAACTAACAGGTGTGAAACAGGGAAGAAACTCAGGGGGTATGCTAACATAGAGCAGACCTAACCCACTATTCAATTAATCAAAACAGGAACATTTTACATTTGGTTAGAAAATAATAAATAAGTAAAGTAGAAAAGTGCTCGCTAGACTCTTTTAAAGTATGTTTAGAAACATTTTGAAAATCTCAATACTGTTTTAATGTTTGTAGCTGAACTGGTTAAAGAGCGGTAGCATTTAAAATGTCTACCACTATTTTTTGGCATTGAATCCATGAAGTTTCATGCAAAATGTATGCTAATTATCACTGTTTATAGTTTATAAACATTTTTAAGAATCTCAAGTTAGGATAGCCTGAAGATGTAAAAGTTGGTTTGGTGTCTCTAGCTTGAACGGCTCAAGAGTTACTGTTGGTGGGTTATTTAATTGATGCACATTTACAGTGCATTTGGAAATATTCAGACCCCTTGACTTTTCCACATTTTGTTACATTACAGCCTTATTCTAAAATGGATTAAACTGTTTTTTTCCTTCATCAATCTACACACAATACCCCATAATGACAAAGCAAAAACTTGGCTCTGGCTGGGCCACTCAAGGACATTCAGAGACTTGTCCCGAAGCCACTCCTGCGTTGTCTTGGCTATGTGCTTAGGGTCGTTATCCTGTTGGAAGGTGAACCTTCGCCCCAGTCTGAGGTCCTGAGCGCTCTGGAGCAGGTTTTCATCAAGGATCTCTCTGTACTTCGCTCCGTTCGCTGTAAAACATCCCCACATCATGATGCTGCCCCCACCATGCTTCACCGTAGGGATGGTGCCAGATTTCCTCCAGACGTGACGTTTGGCATTCAGGCTAAAGAGTTCAATCTCGGTTTCATCAGACCGGAGAATCTTGTTTCTCATGGTCTGAGAGTCCTTTAGGTGCCTTTTGGCAAACTCCAAGCGGGCTGTGATGTGCCTTTTACTGAGGAGTGGCTTCCGTCTGGCCACTCTACCATAAAGGCCTGATTGGTGGAGTGCTGCAGAGATGGTTGTCCTTCTGGAAGGTTCTCCCATCACCACAGAGGAACTCTGGAGCTCTGTAAGAGTGACCATCGGGTTCTTGGTCACCTCCCTGACCAAAGCCCTTCTCCCCCGATTGCTCAGTTTGGCCGGGCGGCCAGCTCTAGGAAGAGTCTTGGTGGTTCCAAACTTATTCCATTTAAGAAAAAATGTTGTACCCTTCCCCAGATCTGTACATCGACACAATCCTGTCTCTGAGCTCTACGGACAATTCCTTAGACCTCATGGCTTGGTTTTTGCTCTGACATGCACTGTCAACTGTGGGACCTTATATAGACAGGTGTGTGCCTTTCCAAATCATGTCAAATCAATTGAATTTATCCCAGGTGAACTCCAATCAAGTTGTAGAAACATCTCAAGGATGATCAATGGAAACAGGATGCACCTGAGCTCAATTTTGAGTCTCATAGCAAAGGGTCTGAATACTTATGTAAATAAGGTATCTGTTTTTAATTTTTAATACATTTGCTAAAATAATCAAAACCTGTTTTCACTTTGTCAATATTGGGTATTGCGTGTAGATTGATGAGGAAAAATATTGATTTAATCAATTTTAGAATAAGGCTGTAACGTAACAAAATGTGGAAAAAGTCAAGGGGTCTGAATACTTTCCGAATGCACTGTATATAGTTATAGTTGATAAAAGTGTTTAAGATTTGAAAGTTAGGATAGCCTGAACTTGTGAAAGTTGGTTGTGTGTCTCTAGATTGAACAGTACAATGATTTATTTTATGAAAGGACCAAATGTTCACTTCTTTGCAGTTTAAATGGTTCTCATTTTACATTTTAGTCATTTAGCAGACGCTCTTATCCAGAGCGACTTACATGAGCAATTAGGGTTAAGTGCCTTGCTCAAGGGCACATCGACAGATTTTTCACCTAGTCGGCTCGGGGATTAGAACCAGGGACCTTTCGGTTACTGGCACAACGCTCTTAACCACTATAAGCTACCTGAAAAGCTTCCAAAAGTACACATAGTATCAAATATCCTTTGACAAGCAATCTAAGTTGGGTCTGAACATCTCAACGTTGGTTTGGTGTTGATGGTGTAAATAGGGGTAGGAGGAGCTAGGTCTAGAATTATTTATTTTACCATTCAAGTATATGGGCCTTTTTCATACAAGTGAAATGCATTGGGGGCTCATTTAAATATTTGTTATAGTTCAAAAATGTATAAACGCTATTTAAAATATGTTTTCTCACAATCCGAGTTGGGGCAGTCTGGACATTTGGAAGTTGGTTTCGTGTTAATAGATTAACACGACTATGTAAGAAATCTAGAGTTGTGCTGCAAGCACACCTAATAATCTCAACAGAGAAACATGTCCTCCTGTGTCCTTCCTATATACCTTACTGAAGACAGCTTCTCCATCCTAGAGGGGGGAAATCAATCATTTCCAGATCCAGGGACATGTACTAGTCTGTGGCGACCTAAACGCCAGAACTGGACAAGAACCTGACACCCTCAGCACACAGGGGGGGACAAACACCTACCTGGAGGTGACAGCATTCCCTCCCCAATATGCACCCCTAGGCAAAACTACAACAAAACAACCACCAAGAATGGGTCACAACTCCTGCAGCTCTGTCCCACGCTGGGTATGTACATAGTCAATGGTAGGCTTAAAGGGGACTCCTATGGTAGGTACACCTATAGCTCCTCCCTAGGCACAATTAGACCCAACCAAATTATGAGAAAGCAAAAAGATAACTATTTGACACTGGAAAGAATCAACCAAACAAACAGAGCAAACTAGAATGCTATTTGGCCCTGAACAGAGAGTACACAGTTGCAGACTACCTGACCACTGTGACTGACCCAAAATTAAGAAAATCCTTGACTGTGTACAGACTCAGTGAGCATAGCCTTGCTATTGAGAGAGGCCGGCATAGCCTGTGTTCTCTCAAGAGCCAGGTCTGCCTATGTGCCCACTGCCCAGAAAATGAGGTGGAAACTGAGCTGCACTTCCTAACCTCCTGCCAAATGTATGACCACAGTAGAGATACATATTTCCCACACATCACACAGACCCACAGAGAATTTGAAAACAAATCAAACATTGATAAACTCCCATATCGGTTAGGTGAAGTGCCGCAGTCTGCCATCACAGCAGCAAGATTTGTGGCCTGTTGCCATGAGAAAAGGGCAACCAGTGGAGCACAAACAACACTGTAAATACCACCAATATTTACCTGTTTATTTATCTTCCCCTACTATTCGTACTACAACTATTTGCACATTGCTAAAACACAGTACATAGCTGATAATATAACACTTGAAATGTCATTTTTAAACCTTTTTGAATGCAATGTTTACTGTTCAATTCTAATCGTTTTTTGTTTATGTTTTGTGTCTTTTCAGTTTTGTTTATTGTTTATTTCACTTGCTTTGGCGATGTACCATTTTGAAAATCCCCTTTATTGGGTCGAGACCACACACTACAGTACATCCCCATTCAGCCCTCAGATGTCACCAGCCTGTAAGACAAAACATGGCCCAAATCCAGATCTCCCTCCTCATTGACAGAGCAAAACACCCCCTGAAGGCCCCGAGTACTAATGAAGAGCCTAAGGTTTTCCTACCAGCCTGTATTAAGCATACTCAACCCTCAGTCTTGCTGCCAACATCCCCCTGAGCATGCCCAACCACGTCCACAGACCCCTGTCCATGTATGCAATTTTTCCTGGTCTTCCAGATAGCTGGCTTGGCTGCTCCTGTTATGAAGTTGAGTATGACTACCACTCACTTGTGCCTAAAAATATATATTATATATAATCCAAAAACGAAAACAGGTGGGTAGAGAAGACCTCCCCCAAGGCAGAGAACCAGCTGGTTACCAGGGTACACAGCCCCACCAGTCTGGGAGAGGCGGGTAGAGAAGACCTCCCCCAAGGCAGAGAACCAGCTGGTTACCAGGGTACACAGCCCCACCAGTCTGGGAGAGGCGGGTAGAGAAGACCTCCCCCAAGGCAGAGAACCAGCTGGTTACCAGGGTACACAGCCCCACCAGTCTGGGAGAGGCGGGTAGAGAAGACCTCCCCCAAGGCAGAGAACCAGCTGGTTACCAGGGTACACAGCCCCACCAGTCTGGGAGAGGCGGGTAGAGAAGACCTCCCCCAAGGCAGAGAACCAGCTGGTTACCAGGGTACACAGCCCCACCAGTCTGGGACAGGCGGGTAGAGAAGACCTCCCCCAAGGCAGAGAACCAGCTGGTTACCAGGGTACACAGCCCCACCAGTCTGGGACAGGCGGGTAGAGAAGACCTCCCCCAAGGCAGAGAACCAGCTGGTTACCAGGGTACACAGCCCCACCAGTCTGGGAGAGGCGGGTAGAGAAGACCTTCCCCAAGGCAGAGAACCAGCTGGTTACCAGGGTACACAGCCCCACCAGTCTGGGAGAGGCGGGTAGAGAAGACCTTCCCCAAGGCAGAGAACCAGCTGGTTACCAGGGTACACAGCCCCACCAGTCTGGGAGAGGCGGGTAGAGAAGACCTTCCCCAAGGCAGAGAACCAGCTGGTTACCAGGGTACACAGCCCCACCAGTCTGGGAGAGGCGGGTAGAGAAGACCTCCCCCAAGGCAGAGAACCAGCTGGTTACCAGGGTACACAGCCCCACCAGTCTGGGAGAGGCGGGTAGAGAAGACCTTCCCCAAGGCAGAGAACCAGCTGGTTACCAGGGTACACAGCCCCACCAGTCTGCGACAGGCGGGTAGAGAAGACCTTCCCCAAGGCAGAGAACCAGCTGGTTAACAGGGTACACAGCCGTAGAGAAGTCTCCGGGCTGCAGGCAGACAGAAGCCCTTGAGGCAATGTCCAATAGGCCCTGCCCACCTTGCTGTGGCAGGTACAAGGCCGTAGCTCGAATCAAGTGCTGTCCTGACCAGAAGAAATGATCAAAGTCTTTAGTCCATTCCTACCCCACTGTAACCCCCCTAGTAGCTGTGGAGTGGTCCATGTTTGACACTGACCTGCCCACAGAGCTTCACTTTTGGCCCAATTCACCCTAGCTGAAGAGGCCTTCTCATACACTTCTAGAGCACCGGAGAGAACCTGAACGTCCTCGCTCCCTGTAATGAACACGGTCACATCTGCGTACGCAGACAAAGCTGCCCCTGGATGCTGAGTCATCCCTGGCATGGAGAAAGTGTTCAATATTTAAAATGGTTTTTAATTGGTACCTCAAAAAGAGAACTGGGTATTCAACAAGAATGTTATGGTAAAAGTAACATTTAAAACAGATACAGTATGAACAGTGTAGTAGAGTTCAGTGAGTCAGTGTGTTTTTTCTGCCATAGTAGAGTGCAGAGAACTGTAGGTACAGATTGTTACCAGGGATCACTCACCACCAAGTAATCCTTTCATATACACTCTTACATAAAATACATTGCACAAGTGGAATTCAATTTGATAACCTAAAAATGAATTCCAACATTTCAAAATCTCTAGTTGAAGTAAGAGTCAATTCCCTGTCCTGTGGTGATTTTAAAATCAACATTTTGATTTACTCGTTCTCCTAAAGCAGACCCAGAAACCTGCAGGGGGTGTGTAGTAGACTGTAGATACGAATCAAACGCTATCTGCAACATGCCTTCGCACACAATAGGTATAGACTAATGGTGAATAGATTACTAATGGTAGCTTCCCGACAACGCAGAGAGAAACATTTACGAATAATAGAAAGATAACGCACAATGAGTAGCGATAACTTGGCTATATACACGGGGTACCGAGTCCATGTGCAGGGGTACGAGGTAATAACATGGCTATATACACGGGGTACCGAGTCCATGTGCAGGGGTACGAGGTAATAACATGGCTATATACACGGGGTACCGAGTCCATGTGCAGGGGTACGAGGTAATAACTTGGCTATATACACGGGGTACCGAGTCCATGTGCAGGGGTACGAGGTAATAACTTGGCTATATACACGGGGTACCGAGTCCATGTGCAGGGGTACGAGGTAATAACTTGGCTATATACACGGGGTACCGAGTCCATGTGCAGGGGTACGAGGTAATAACTTGGCTATATACACGGGGTACCGAGTCCATGTGCAGGGGTACGAGGTAATAACTTGGCTATATACACGGGGTACCGAGTCCATGTGCAGGGGTACGAGGTAATAACTTGGCTATATACACGGGGTACCGAGTCCATGTGCAGGGGTACGAGGTAATAACTTGGCTATATACACGGGGTACCGAGTCCATGTGCAGGGGTACGAGGTCATTGAGGTAGATATGTACATATAGGTAGGGGTAAAGTGACTAGGCAACAGGATAGATAATAAACAGTAGCAGCAGTGTATGTGATGAGTCAAAAGAGTTAGTCAAAAGGGGGGGATCAATGCAGATAGTCCGGGTAGCTATTGGATAACTATTTAACAGTCTTCTGGCTAGGGGGTAGAAGCTGTTCAGTGATGTACTGGGCCGCACTACCCTCTAGCGCTTTGCGGTCAGATGCCAAGCAGTTGCCATACCAGAAGGTGATGCAGCCAGTCAAGATGCTCTCAATGGTGCAGCTGTATAACCTTTTGAGGATCTGAATGATGGTGTTGGAGTCGTGCGAGGTCACGCAGTCATGGGTGACCCCTGAGGGGCCCCCCGTGTTAACATTTACATTTTAGTCATTTAGCAGACGCTCTTATCCAGAGCGACTTACAGTTAGTGAATTATTTTTTTTAAATATACTGGCCCCCCGTGGGAATCGAACCCACAACCCTGGCGTTGCAAACGCCATGCTCTACCAACTGAGCTACATCCCTGCCGGCCATTCCCTCCCCTACCCTGGACGACGCTGGGCCAATTGTACACCGCCCAACGCTGAGCTGTAGTCAATGAACAGCATTCTCATATAGGTATTCCTCTTGTCCAGGTGGGAGAGGGCAGTGTGGCTACAGATGTGAGTGCTACAGGGTGATAGTCATTTAGACAGGTTACCTTTGTGTTCTTGGGCACAGGGACTATGGTGGTCTGCTTGGAACGTAGGTATTACAGACTGGGTCAGTGAAGACACTTGCCAGCTGGTCAGCGCATGCTCTGAGTACGCATCCTGGTAATCTGTCTGGCCCCACGGCCTGTTAACCTGTTTAAAGGTCTTACTCACATTGGCTACGCAGAGCGAGATCACACAGTCGTCCAGAACAGCTGGTGCTCTCATGCATGGTTCAGTGTTGCTTGCCTCGAAGCGAGCATAGACGTTTAGCTCGTCTGGTAGGCTCGCGTCACTGGGCAGTTCGTGGCTGGGTTTCCCTTTGTAATCTGTGATAGTTTGCAAGCCCTGCCACATCCGACGAGCATAGTGTGTTAGATAACAACACTATTTCTCTGTCAGCGACTGACTCATTCTGGGAAGCGGTTCGACATTTTGTTCAGATTATCACAGGAATGTATCTGCATTCTTCCCTTCAGATTCTCTATTCATTTTTACAACCAGTCAGGAAGAATAGGAAGTGTCTATTTTCATGGTATACCATTGTCATGGTTCTTTGGCTGTCCCCATAGTACAGCGCTCTCCAACCCTGTTCCTGGAGAGCTACCGTCCTGTAGGTTTACACTCTAACCCTAATCTAGTGCACCCGATTCTAATAATTAGCTGGTTGATAAGATGAATAAGGTTAGTTTTACAACTAGGAGTTGCAGCAAAAACCTACAGGAGGGTAACTCTCCAGGAACAGGGTTGGATAGCCCTGCCATAGCAAAGTATAGCCCTTTTTGGTTCCAGGTAAAAAACCTTTTGGGTTCCATGTAAAACCCACTGTGGAAAGGGTTTTACATGGAACCCAAACGGGTTCTACCTGGAACCCAAACAGGTTCTACCTGGAACCAAAAAGGGTTCTACCTGGAACCAAAAAGGGTTCTTTAAAATGGTTATCCTATGGGGACAGTCAAATAACCATTTTAGGTTATAGACAGCACCTAGAAGTGTATAGCTGTTGTTTTTCTGGTACAGAATAATGTATAGATTATGAGAATGATATCGTAAAGGCACATTAGAATGCGACTGGAGGACCCCATGAACAAACTAGTGGAGGGAATATAGTAAACGTGCAACCTCTGTTAAATCCACTAGTGAGATAAATAATAATAATAATATGCCATTTAGCAGACGCTTTAATCCAAAGCGACTTACAGTCATGTGTGCATACATTTTATTTTGTATGGGTGGTCCCGGGGATCGAACCCACTACCTTGGCGTTACAAGCTCCGTGCTCTACCAGCTGAGCTACGGAGGACCACGAGATAAAGATATAGAAGTCAAAACACACACAGTAGTAATGAGAAGATGGTGTTTAGTCATGAGTCTGTGACCGTGGGTGGACTGATGACCTCACAAGCGTTATATTACCCTCTTGTACACATCACCAAGATTTGGCACGCACACACACTCCTCACCTGTACACACACACAGACACACACACTTCTCACCTCTACACACACACAGACACACACACACACTCCTCACCTGTACACACACAGACACACACACTCCTCACCTGTACACACACACACACTCCTCACCTGTACACACACACACACACACACACACACACACACAGACAGTTCTCACCTGTATGAGGCACTTGCTGACGTCGGAGGCGCAGAGGGCCTTGTTACAGGCGCTGGTCTGAGACGGTCCTGATAGGACCAGGAGGAAGAGGAGGGTAGTGGAGGTTGGGACCAGGACACACAGCTGACCAGGCCTCATCCTGATGGTCGGCTCAACACACAGCAACGCAATGTCTGCCTGTCCACCTGACTCAACACACAGCAACGCAACGTCTGCCTGTCCACCTGGCTCAACACACAGCAACGCAACGTCTGCCTGTCCACCTGACTCAACACACAAGACAGAATAATGTTAGTAGGAAGTGTGTGTGTGTGTGTGTTTACAACAAATAGAAGTCGAGACACATACCAGACAGAGGAAATCTAGGCTAATATCTGGTAGATACTATTATCTGATAGATACCTCACTACATTCCTAAAGAAAATAACGTACTTTTTACTCCATACATTTCCCTGGCATCCAAAATTACTCTTAAAATGTTGACAAGTAAATTGTCCAATTGACGCACTTATCAAGAGAACATCCCTGGTCATCCCTACTGCCTCTGATCTGGTGGACTCACTAAACACAAATGCTTTGTTTGTAAATGATGTCTGAGTGTTGGAGTGTGCCCCGACTATCCGTAAATCTTTTTAAAAACAAGAAAATCGTGCCGTCTGGTTTGCTTAATATAAGGAATTTTAAATGATTTATACTTTTAATTTTGATACCTAAGTATATTTAAAACCAAATACTTTTAGACTTTTACTCAAGTAGTATTTTCCTGGGTGACTAACTTTTACTTGAGTTTTCTATTGAGGTACAGCATCTTTACTTTTACTCAAGTATGACAATTGAGCACTTCTTCCGCTACTGCAGACACACACAGCTTCTGCAGTGAATTTACATTTTCTACGACAAGACACAAACAATTATGACAACCTTTACAGGCAACTATGGAAAGATCAAAGTTCTATAAGTTCAATAATTATTTTGATGTTTCTATTATTACAATAGCCTGAGCCGTTAGTAGAAGATCTAGCTGCACCAAGTGAAATCCAGAATCAGGAGTCATTTGCCTTGCCCGTCCAATGTTTCACAATGGAAAGAGGAAAATATCGTTGTGAAAACCGCAAGTTCTAGTCATTTCGTTAATGACACTGCACTTCCAGTAGCCTAGCATACCTTCTTCTACTCTTCTGGCTCATCGCTTTTCCTAGGGCTAAAACGCTCCCTAGAACACCTAACCGTTTCCTCGCACAACACCGATTCATCAAGTAACGCCACATGAGTCAAGATGAGATTATTAACACTTACCGCAACAGTGTTCCAATAGTTTGGGACTGTCTCCCCTTTGAACGCAGGTCCAGGACGGAACTCCGCCGCTAATAACACTAATGTGGATCGCAGCAGTCGGAGGGCGTCAGTTTCTCCCCACAGCAACACAGATCAGTTGGGCGCCTTAAAGGCACACCGTCCATTTTCACATCCTGAGGATTCAAGGAGCTATGGAGTTTAGTTGGACGCATTGGCCACGTTTGAGTGGTAAGGCGAAAGCAACCGACTGTAGACGAAAATCGAGGAGTGAAGTCGGGTCGAGGGTGCATCTGCAACAGCCGAAAGTCGGACACTAATGTGGTTTTCTGACAGCAAGGCTCAGATCTACAGGGCAGTGTTGCTATTGTTTATAAAAGTTTGTTTATGAAAGTTAGTATTTTTCAGTGGCGAGTGTCATTCAGGGCAGGTGAGGTTTTTGAGGTGCACCTATTTAGCAAAGAATTGGCCTTTTTTGCATGTTATTTGGGAATTAATACGTGTCACATATTAGTTTGCAAACAACGTAAATAAAAATAATAGTAGAGTTAATAAATCCGCATACAAACTTGGTCTCTTTTTTGCTTTCTTGAGTAAGGCAGCTCCAAAATGCAGGTGTTTCAGCCTAGCTCAGTGCTTTCTGTGGTGGTGGGGCAGCCAGCGGAAAATACAGAGAGTAGGGATTGGTAATGTTCTCTAGTTGCGCCGTGATTGGCTCAGTGTTCTGTCACTCATGGGGACACTACATCACAGCAAAATCTACAGGTAGAGCTCGAAAATTCAAGCCCCTTGGGTGCTGCCATAGACTTACGTTAGTAGTGCCCATCCAAGCAGGCTCACGGTCATTGACCACAGATAAAATGACGCCAAATCACATTATATCTTCCATAGCGTTGATTAGACTGATCATGTCCACATCATACTTTCAAAATCTTAGCTAGCAACCTAGAGAAGAAGTCATCGTCATGCAAGTCGGCAATCCACTGGCAAATCCTTTTCAATCCTTGTCATATGAAGATAAATTATTGTTAAAACGTATTGGTGCTCATCAGCCATTGGACATAAACATTACACAACAATTTGGAAATCGCAAATTCAACATTGAGTGTTAAGGCGTTACTGGAGCACCGGGTTCGATCCCAGGCTGTGACCGGGAGACCCATGAGGCGGCGCACAATTAGCCCAGCGTCGTCCGGGTTAGGGGAGGGTTTGGCCCAGCGTCGTCCAGGTTAGGGGAGGGTTTGGCCCGGCGTCGTCCGGGTTAGGGGAGGGTTTGGCCCGGCGTCGTCCGGGTTAGGGGAGGGTTTGGCCCGGCGTCGTCCGGGTTAGGGGAGGGTTTGGCCCGGCGTCGTCCGGGTTAGGGGAGGGTTTGGCCGGCCGGGATGTCCTTTTCTCATCGTACTCTAGCGACTCCTTGTGGCGGGCCGGGCGCCTGCAAGCTGACTCCGGTCGTCAGTTCGACAGTGTTTCCTCCGACACATTGGTGCGGCTTGGCTCTCAACCTTCGCCGAGTCCGTAGGGGAGTTGCAGCGATAAGACAAGATCGTAACTACCAATTGGATATCACGTCAAAGGGGGTAATGCCATGGGCCAGAAAAGTTTGAATACATTGGCCATGCTGTCAATCCAGCATGACTTATGCCACGTTCAAAACAACTGGAAACTCGGAACTGGGAAATCTCAGACTTCAGTGAGTTCAAAACAACTGGGAACTCAGGTAAAACTAGCTCAGACTGGGAAAATACAGAAAATAATTTTGAACGGTCAACCAACTCTGGAATTCCAACTCAGGATTTTGGGCCTCTTTCTAGAGCCCAAAAGGCCCACCGCGCCACCTTCCTGTTCAAGTGAGCACAGCACAACAAGGTGAGTCCAAAAATGTCTTGTATGTTGCTGCATAAATGATGTAATATGCCAGGGAGATATGTATACTGTAGCTAAGAAAGTAATACTAAGTGTATGTTGTGTAGTAAGCTGTTAGTAGCCCATGTGCATCACCCTAATAATTTGGTCTATTTTCCCCCTCATTACTTAGCCTACTGTTCTGATTTGGTGGTGCACATGTAGCCTATAGCCTGTTTTAGAGAAATATAATCATCTAATATTGTAAGAGCTTTCATTGTCTGCTTATATGCCCCCTTTATTTATCCTATGGTTCTGACTTGGTGTACAGGGAGAACACTGTAAGAACGGCCCATGTTCTGAATTCTGTCGCTGTACATTTCAAAAGTGCTGAACAAATAGTTATATTGACTACGTCCGTCCTGGCTCGCTCATTAATGTCTTCATCGAAATTACGGATGGTCTCTTATCCGCTTGTCGTCGCCTTATGCCATAGTTTCTACATCTCAATTGTCAGTAGAAACCACATTTGTTTAAGCAAGTCAGCCATATCAGCTATGTTATTTTTTTTTTAAAGGCAGTAAATGAGGCTGAATGAACTGTTTCGCTGCCAGACAAGGCTCCGCTGATAGCCAGGTGTAGCGGTGGTAAGGTGTTGGGACTGCTGTTGGGACAGCTTTATGGAGGCCCTAACAGTTTGTGGTCACCGTTTGTCACCGTTAATAGTGCAGTTAATGTATTGTTTATTGTTGTGTCGTGGCTTTGCTGGCATGCATCTAAAACATTTTTATTTATTTTTTTGCCCCACCAAGATTTATATGCTAAAATCGGCACTGGTCTTTATAATGCCGAAAAAAACATGGCTCCAACCCCCCCATATCACACTCTCACAAGCTTAAATCATATGTGTGTACATCATACAATCAATCATTGAGCCTAAAATATGAATTCATTTGTATTACTCCACTGTAGTATATTCATATACAGTATATGAATTGCAGCAAAGTTGGATCCTGTTTCAGTCACGTCTTTGGTCATGTTGGCGTGGGTCAAATAAAAACACCCTAACGATTGGTTGACAGTAGGTCCTCCCACAACGCAGGCGGCGATGGCTGTAGGATGAAGTTGGTAAAGAGCAAAAAGCAGAAACTTGCAGTCATAACTTAATGACCTTTGATCACATGATTTCTGTAAAGTTCACGCAGTCTACATGTAGGCGCAAGTCGGACAACGTTTTACCCCATAATGCACCAAACTTTTTTAAAGGCGGTGACCATCGGTTTGACAAAAGTGATCCGCTTCAACAAGCCCAATGACTTAGTCATTGCATCTGTCCCATTATGGTATCGGTGAGAGCATGGACAGCACCATAAAGGGCATCTCCATTTTGTAGTCCATTATCTTCTACTTCTACTATGAGTTGGTAAACAAACTGACAGGGTTTATACTGCCACCTAGAGGGTGTTGTTGGAACAGGTATAAAAGCTAAGGTTGGTGATTTACTGCTATCTGCAGTTATGGGAATGATTTTGCTCACGAGTATAATTAAATTGGCTGATCCCTCCAGGTGACCTGGACGGAATTATGTGATCCTTCCTTAACCCATAGGAAGTCCCCACCCTGTTGGCTACGTCAAAATGGTGAAAGTGGTCAATGGCTCTGCCCATGCTAAAACAGGCTTTTTTTGCTCTAGACATTTTACATTTTAGTCATTTAGCAGACGCTCTTATCCAGAGCGACTTACATGAGCAATTAGGGTTAAGTGCCTTGCTTAAGGGCACATCGACAGATTTTTCACCTAGTCGGCTCAGGGATTAGAACCAGCGACCTTTCGGTTACTGGCACAACGCTCTTACCCACTAAGCTACCTGCCGCCCCAGAGTCCTCTATCCTATGGTTGGACAGGATCGTAGGCAGGTGAGACAAATCAGTGTGGCGGGGTTGGATAATATATATAATAGATATATATATATATATATATATATATATATATATATATATAGATAGATATATATATCTTATTTTTCTATTGTAGAGGGAGGCGTGTAGATTTGTCTATCTACCAACTCGGTAAGTGACAGATCCCTTCAGGAGCTTAACGTCTGGTTGAACCCATTTATAAAAACAGCGAACAATTTAACACCATTTATAATAGCACAGATTTTGGAACATCATTACTAGGGAGGCAGGTAGTTTAGTGGTTAAGAGCGTTGTGCCAGTAACCGAAAGGTCGCTGGTTCTAATCCCCGGGCCGACTAGGTGAAAAATCTGTCGATGTGCCCTTGAGCAAGGCACTTAACCCTAATTGCTCCTGTAAGAGCGTCTGCTAAATGACTAAACATTTAAATGTAATGGTGTATGTCGCCACCTACTGGAAGAATACAGTTATGCCACCAACAGATTCCGCTAAGAGAAACCACTCACTTTACAAACATTTTTTAAAATTTCTCTCTCCCTGTACAGGTGAAACACCATCCTCACTAGCGTCCACATCTCTGCGGCCAAAACGACACACCCACAAGCGTTTGTTGTATGGAGCGATTGATAGAGGAGCGGATACAGGAGTAGTCATCAGGAAAATAAAACACTATTACACAACAATAACAGTTTTCTAATACACTAAAAAAAGTTGAGATGACACCAAAACTACCGAGACACGATTTGAATTCACAACCAATAAAATTTATTCAATTATATATTACAAATATGTACACGTCATGTAACAAGTAAATATTAAAAATAGACATATTTTTTAGAACTATCGTTCAAAAAGGCATTATGTTGAAAAAAATAGGTTTTGTTGTAATCTCACATTGAAACTGTAAAAGTATGTTTTTTTTCTTCTCCTATAGAAGTCACGACAAACGTAATTATTTTATGTGACACAGCCACCGGACAACACACACACACGCGGGTTAGAGAGGCTGTACACGGAGTGTTTCAGTGTCCCAAATAGCACCCTATTCCATATATAGTGCACAACTTTTGACCAGGGCCAGCATAGGTTCCTGATCAAAAGTAGTGCACTATATAGGGAATAGGGTGCTACTTCAGATGCAAACTTTGTGGCAAACGAAGAGAACGAATGATGGCGGAAGAACAAAAAAAAAAAGGTGAATGACTTCAGTTAAACCTTCATCACAACACGGTAACAGCTTCTTCTGGGATCAGGAAGTAAAGGCTACAACAACGGCAACGGCATGCACAGCATCCAAATCACAAGTCAAAGAATTAACTTGGTGCGTGGATCCAACTCCATTAGAATGAACACCTGGTTGTGGTGCGTGGATCCAACTCCATTCCAGAGGGGAAACAACAGAACAAAATCAGATCAACACATGCTTAAAGAGCCAATAACATCGACTTTAACAACAACAACAACAACAAGGAACTTGACACAGAGGAAGAGGAAGAGGACACTGACTCAATATAAAAAAAAAAAAACGTTGGTCCATTAAAAACAGACAAAACGAAATAACCTTTTAAAATTAAAATATCTATTACTTATTTTTTTCTGTACAAGTTTAAAACCATCATCACATGGGTTATTTACAAATGCACAATCTGTGTGTAAAAAATAAGTTAAACAAAATAATTAAGAGCACAAGTCTGTACATCACGTATTGACCAAACACCCCCTTAAAAACAGAAGTAGAATTGCATTTGTATTATTATTTTTTGTATCCTGGTGAGGGAGGCGCAGAGGTCAGAGGTCATCTCCACAGGGCACATCACAAATGGTACCCTATTGTCTATACTTCACAAAAGTAGTGCCCTATATAGGGAATAGGGTACCATTCTCTGGTCTAAAGTAGTGCCCTATATAGGGAATAGGGTGTCATTCTCTGGTCTAAAGTAGTGCCCTATATAGGGAATAGGGTGTCATTCTCTGGTCTAAAGTAGTGCCCTATATAGGGAATAGGGTGCTATTTGGGACATACCCTATAGCGTCCATACTCAGTCCCTCCCTGGAGCCCTCTCCTCTCAGCAGACAGCAGCACCCGTCGCTGCCCCAACCCTAACCCAGCCCTGGACTCTGGCACCTGGGGTAAGTGTGTGGTCTGGGCCCCTAAGTCCTGGTGGTGCTCCAGGCCGGTCCAGAATAGAATAAGCTGTCAGTCATTCTGCCACTAGTTTGTAGCTCAGTTGGTAGAGCATGGCGCTTGCAACGCCAGGGTTGTGGGTTCGTTTCCCACAGGGGGCCAGTATGAAAAATGTATGCACTCACTAACTGTAAGTCGCTCTGGATAAGAGCGTCTGCTAAATGACTAAAATGTAAATGTAGGAAAAGTCCTGTTGGTGTAGGAGGAGGTTATTAGTTTTTTCTTGGTTGTCTACCATAAGAGCTCAGTAGTAAAACAGCCACATTTAGAGTGGTGCTCTCACTAACACACCCAAGAGTGGTGCTCTCATCACTAACACACCCAAGAGTGGTGCTCTCATCACTAACACACACCCAAGAGTGGTGCTCTCATCACTAACCACACCCAAGAGTGGTGCTCTCATCACTAACACACACCCAAGAGTGGTGCTCTCATCACTAACACCCACCCAAGAGTGGTGCTCTCATCACTAATACCCACCCAAGAGTGGTGCTCTCATCACTAACACACCCCCAAGAGTGGTGCAATCACTAACACACACCCAAGAGTGGTGCTCTCATCACTAACACACACCCAAGAGTGGTGCTCTCATCACTAACACACACCCAAGAGTGGTGCTCTCATCACTAACACACACCCAAGAGTGGTGCTCTCATCACTAACACACACCCAAGAGTGGTGCTCTCATCACTAACACACACCCAAGAGTGGTGCTCTCATCACTAACACCCACCCAAGAGTGGTGCTCTCATCACTAATACCCACCCAAGAGTGGTGCTCTCATCACTAACACACCCCCAAGAGTGGTGCAATCACTAACACACACCCAAGAGTGGTGCTCTCATCACTAACACACACCCAAGAGTGGTGCTCTCATCACTAACAGCTAACACACACCCAAGAGTGGTGCTCTCATCACTAACACACCCAAGAGTGGTGCTCTCATCACTAACACACCCAAGAGTGGTGCTCTCATCACTAACACACCCAAGAGTGGTGCTCTCATCACTAACACCCCCAAGAGTGGTGCTCTCATCACTAACACCCCCAAGAGTGGTGCTCTCATCACTAACACCCCCAAGAGTGGTGCTCTCACTAACACCCCCAAGAGTGGTGCTCTCATCACTAACACACACCCAAGAGTGGTGCTCTCATCACTAACACACACCCAAGAGTGGTGCTCTCATCACTAACACACACCCAAGAGTGGTGCTCTCATCACTAACACACACCCAAGAGTGGTGCTCTCATCACTAACACACACCCAAGAGTGGTGCTCTCATCACTAACACACACCCAAGAGTGGTGCTCACACTAACACACACCCAAGAGTGGTGCTCACACTAACACACACCCAAGAGTGGTGCTCTCACTAACACCCCCAAGAGTGGTGCTCTCATCACTAACACACACCCAAGAGTGGTGCTCTCATCACTAACACACACCCAAGAGTGGTGCTCTCACTAACACACATCCAAGAGTGGTGCTCTCACTAACACACATCCAAGAGTGGTGCTCTCACTAACACACACCCAAGAGTGGTGCTCTCACTAACACACACCCAAGAGTGGTGCTCTCACTAACACACACCCAAGAGTGGTGCTCTCACTAACACACATCCAAGAGTGGTGCTCTCACTAACACACACCCAAGAGTGGTGCTCTCATCACTAACACACACCCAAGAGTGGTGCTCTCATCACTAACACACACCCAAGAGTGGTGCTCACACTAACACACACCCAAGAGTGGTGCTCTCACTAACACACCCAAGAGTGGTGCTCTCACTAACACCCCCAAGAGTGGTGCTCTCACTAACACACACCCAAGAGTGGTGCTCTCACTAACACACCCATGTTCCGTCAACTTCAGAGCTTCACCTTTCTTTCTTCTCCCCACGTGACCCCTCCATCACTTCATCCCTGTTAGAGGTAGATAGTCAAGGGTCACAGGTCATATGGGCGTGAGGTCAAAGTCGTCGTTGACCTCTACCAGGGGGATGTAGAACTCGGGTATGTCGAAGATGGAGGTGGACTTGTACATGGCTGGATCCAGCTCCTGGAGTTTCAGCTGCCAGTGGAGACGCTGTACAGCATTTAGAGCTGCTGCCTCATGCTGCTGTCGCATCAGCAAACACGTCTGGAGAGAGGGAGGGGGGGAGAGAAGAGGGGGAAGAGAGACGGAGGGGGGGGAGAGAGACGAGAGAGGGAGAAGATGAAGGGTGTTTTCTATGCTGGTCAGATCAGAAACACGAGATCGGATAGAGGGAGGGAAACGGGAGAGGAAGAGGGGAGAAGAGAGGAGACAGAGAGAGGGGGAGAGAGGGTAAGAGGGGGAGGGAGAGAGATAGGGGAAGGATATAGAGAAGAGAAAGTGGGATTGGGCAAGAGAACACTATCTACTAGAAGGTCAGGGGGGGGGTATTTTTTTATTTTTTTTTTTTTTTGGGGATTTTCTTTTTTTTTTTGAGAGAAGAGAGAGAGAGAGAGGAGAATACATATAAGACAGAGAGCGAGGACAGAGAGGACAGAGAGATAGGACCGAGACAGAGAGAGAAGAGACTAACAGAGAGAGATAGAGAGAGACAGAGACAGAGAGAGAGGGAAGAAGAGACGGAGAGAGACAGAAGAGACCGAGACAGAGAGGACAGAGATACACAGATAGAAGAGTGTTTTGGATAGATAGAGACAACAGAAGAGATATACATATAGAGATATAAGATGAGAGTGGTTTTTTTTTTAGGGAGAGAGAGAGAGAGAAACGAGATAAGACAGAGATATGAGACACCCTAAAACCAATTCAGACAATTTTGACACCGTTGAGATGCTTGTTTTGCAAAATGAATACATTTCAAAATGAGAAGTCCTATCGGAAAATACAGCTGAAGCTACCTGAAAACCATATGTTAGCTACTTACTGTAGCATCCTGAATGGATGAACAAAACATTACACCATAGATTACTTTGGGTATATGATCCAACACTAGTTTTACTGCTGCAAGCAGGGCCACATTTAACAGAGACCAAGCGTACCTTGAGTTTATCAAACTTGTCGTCCACATCTTGCAACCAGGACATAAACTGCCGGGCGTTGAAACGATCCCTCACCGACGTCTTGCCATCTTGGTCACCCTGGAAACACAACAAACACAACATTGATAATACAATGTTACCCACAACTGGCAGCGTTAGAGTTACAACTCTGTTAAAACCATTATGGTTTAAAAACCATCCGTTGTAAAAGCACTTTGTGTCAACTAACTGTAAATCACTGAGTGTCTGCTTAATGACTAGAATGTTTAATGCAACTTCTGTTTACAAAGGGATTTATAAATACATTTGATTAGTTGATTGATGCCAACCTACATTATTTTAGTTTAAATAAATGTGATCTATTGATTAATTGATTAGTCGATACCAACTTACGGATTCTACAGTGCGTGACATCATGCCACTTGCCTGGGCATCCTGAGGCATGTTGTACACCTCGGCGTCCAATAGCACAGTGCACGCACTGAACGGGAGCGTCTGATTGGCTAGCGTTCTGGCAGCCCGGTAGTGAACTCGTAACACCTCCTGCTCGTTGGAGACGATTAACTTTTCCTGGAAAGAGAGAAGAGGGTGTTGAGTTAGCCAAGACATAAGGATGCTTTTGTTTTTGTAATAATTCATTAGGGACGAAAGGCAGAGTTGAGTTTAATAGTTGAGACTGAACAAAGCAGAGAAGGCAGCTAATAAGATAAAAGCTTGTATTTGTAACGTCAAACAGTTTTCAAAGTATATATAACAATGTTTATAAAATAAGTATGATCACGCTATAAAGGAAGATCGAATAGGACTGAGTTTAATTGCTCCACATACCCGTTCAATGCTGTGTTGCAAGCGCAGCTTCATACGAACAACCTCCTGTTGCTTAAACATCTCCTTCAGTTGGTCTGGCAGAGACGGAGGGGGAGTTATCTGTTACAGAGACAAATATATATAAAACGTTACAAACAGTTAGACAAGTTCAACATCATGAAACATCTGAAGATTGTTTAATAAGACCCTTTAATGCAGGAGTGTCTTGAATGGACGACATTAGCGATAAAGATAAACATTCAATGGAGACAGAGAGAGGAAAAGAGAGGACAGAGGAGATCGAAGAGAATACAGAGGAGATCATAAGGAGAGATTAGAGGACAGAGGAGAGAACGAGAATCCAGGAGATTCAACAATAGGACAGAGAGAACGAATATAGAAGAGGACATAGGAGATCGATATAGGACAGAGGAGATCGAATAAGACAGAGAGACAATAGAGGACAGAGGAGAACGAATAGAGGAGGATAAATAGACAGAGGAGACAATAGAGGACAGAGGAGACGATTCGAATAGAGGACAGATGAGAACAAGAATAGAGCAAGGAGAATGCTGAAATAGATGACAAGCGAGCGATTATACAGAATCGATGAACATGATCCTTAGTGAGACTGAAGACGGAGGGAGTTACGTAGAGACAAATATATATAAGACGACAACAGTTGACAAGTTCAAATCAGAAACATCGAATTGTTTACATAAGACCCAATAGCAGAGTCGAATGACGGACATAGCGATAAATAGTAAAACAATGGAGACAGAGGAGATCAAATAGGGGACAGAGGAGATCGAAGAGAGTACAGAGGAGATCAAATAGAGGACAGAGGAGATCGAAGAGAATACAGAGGAGATCAAATAGAGGACAGAGGAGATCGAAGAGAATACAGAGGAGATCAAATAGAGGACAGAGGAGATCGAAGAGACAGAGGAGATCAATAGAGGACAGAGGAATCGAAAGAATACAGAGAGATCAAATAGAGGACAGAGGAGATCAAATAGAGGACAGAGGAGATCAAATAGAGGACAGAGGAGATCAAATAGAGGACAGAGGAGAACAAATAGAGGACAGAGGATATCAAATAGAGGACAGAGGAGAACAATAGAGGACAGAGGAGAACGAATAGAGGACAGAGGAGATCAAATAGAGGACAGAGGAGATCAAATAGAGGACAGAGGAGATCGAATAGAGGACAGAGGAGATCAAATAGAGGACAGAGGAGAACGAATAGAGGACAGAGGAGAACGAATAGAGGACAGAGGAGAACGAATAGAGGACAGAGGAGAACGAATAGAGGACAGAGGAGAACGAATAGAGGACAGAGGAGATCGAATAGAGGACAGAGGAGATCAAATAGAGGACACAGGAGATCAATAATTATTATTATAGATTATATAATAGAGGACAGAGGAGTGGAGATGCAGTCTTAACCTCTGTGGGATCGGTGTCCCTTATATGGAGCGGTTGTTGCTCAATAGATATGTGACTAGAATGGTGTTGTAAACAATAGCCAACTGTCCAGGACATAGACATGTCTTATATGGGCAGAAAGCCTAAATTAGCTATTACAGTGAAAAAATACCATGCTATTGTTTGAGGAGAGTGCACAACAACAAAACACTTATCACAGCAAATTGTTTGGTACATTCACCTCTGAAGGTAAATAATGTACTTACATTCAGTAATCTTGCTCTGATTTGTCATCCTGAAGGTCCCAGAGATAAAATGTAGTGTAGTTTTGTTTGAAAAATACATTTTTATATTAAAATGTATACAGTTTGACCTCTGACTCCACACCCACCCCGCCCGGCCATCTAGATGTGTTAAGGTTAGTGTATTTTCTATAGGAAAGCCAATGATCCATCATTTATGACATTCCAGGGAGTGTGTGCAAACTTACAAAAATGCTATGGTAATACAAAATGTATGTTCTCTATAGTTATGTACTTGAAAACTAATTCGGCACATTTGGGAAAACTCCTGGCAAACTAAATTACATCTAGATTCCTACATCACAAAAAATCAAAAACATGTTTTTTGGTTTGTATTATCTTTTACCAGATCTAATGTTATATTCTCCTACATTAATTTCAAATTTCCACAAACTTCAAAGTGTTTCCTTTCAAATGATATCAAGAATATGCATATCCTTGCTTCAGGTCCTGAGCTACAGGCAGTTAGATTTGGGTATGTCATTTAAGGCGAAAATTGAAAAAAAGGGGTCAGATCCTTAAAAGGTTGTCAATAGAGCTTTTTAGTCAAGGAGCACCGAACCCTATAATGATCAAACTCCAGACTCACTGTTGGAATACAGAGGAAGGGAAGACAGATGGGGAGATGAACAGATGAACAGATCAGAGTGAAGATGAATAGATGAGAGTTGATGAACAGAACTCCAGACTCACTGTTGGAATACAGAGTTTGCCGAGCGGGTTCCCGTCCTAGCAGGTAAGATCCTGTAAACGTCACGTATTCGTCGTAATACTGTGGCGGCTGGGGGATGACGCTCAGCAGGCACTTTGCGCTTCTCCTCGATCTTCTTGCGGATGTGCAGGAACTCGTAGTAAGGGTTGGCCCTCTCTGTCTGGTACGGCTCAATCTCCTCCAGCTTCAGAGAGTCAACGATGGCCGCCAGAGACTGCTGAGGCGTCTCCTTCCCCTGAGCAAAGACGAGAAGAGACATATGGTAAGATAAAGTAGAGGAGACATATGGTAAGATAAGGTAGAGGAGACATATGGTAAGATAAGGCAGAGGAGACATACGGTGAGATTAGGCAGAGGAGACATACGGTAAGGTAAGGTAGAGGAGACATACGGTGAGAAGGTAGAGGAGACATACAGTAAGGTAAGGTAGAGGAGACATACGGTAAGATAAGGTAGAGGAGACATACGGTGAGATAAGGCAGAGGAGACATACGGTAAGGTAAGGTAGAGGAGACATACAGTAAGGTAAGGTAGAGGAGACATACGGTGAGAAGGTAGAGGAGACATACAGTAAGGTAAGGTAGAGGAGACATACGGTGAGATAAGGTAGAGGAGACATACGTTAAGATAAGGTAGAGGAGACATACGGTGAGATAAGGTAGAGGAGACATACAGTAAGATAAGGTAGAGGAGACATACGGTGAGATAAGGCAGAGGAGACATACGGTAAGGTAAGGTAGAGGAGACATACGGTGAGAAGGTAGAGGAGACATACAGTAAGGTAAGGTAGAGGAGACATACGGTGAGATAAGGCAGAGGAGACATACAGTAATAAGTAAGAACACGTGAGATAGGTAAGGAGACATACGTGAGATAAGGTAGAGGAGACATACGTGAGATAAGGTAGAGGAGACATACGGTGAGATAAGGTAGAGGAGACATACGGTGAGAAGGTAGAGGAGACATACGGTGAGAAGGTAGAGGAGACATACGGTAGATAAGGTAGAGGAGACATACGGTGAGATAAGGTAGAGGAGACATAGGTAGATAAGGTAGAGGAGACATACGGTGAGATAAGGTAGAGGAGACATAAGTAGATAAGGTAGAGGAGACATACGGTGAGATAAGGTAGAGGTAGAATACAGTGTAGATAAGGTAGAGGAACATATGGTAAGATAAGGTAGAGGAGACATATGGTAAGATAAGGCAGAGGAGACATACAGTAAGATAAGGTAGAGGAGACATACGGTGAGATAAGGTAGAGGAGACATACAGTAAGATAAGGTAGAGGAGACATACGGTGAGATAAGGTAGAGGAGACATACAGTAAGATAAGGTAGAGGAGACATACGGTGAGATAAGGTAGAGGAGACATACGGTGAGATAAGGTAGAGGAGACATACAGTAAGATAAGGTAGAGGAGACATACGGTGAGATAAGGTAGAGGAGACATACGGTGAGATAAGGTAGAGGAGACATACAGTAAGATAAGGCAAAGGAAACATACAGTAAGATAAGGTAGAGGAACTACTGGTCAGATAAGGCCGATAACATCCGTCCAGTACTAAGTATAAACATACGGCAGTAAAACTCATTCCTGAACATACCCATCCCTGATGCTTGAGATAAGGTAGAGGGAGACATACAGTAAGATAAGGTAGAGGTGACATACGATAAGGTAGAGGAACCTACCACTCCAGCATCCCTCCTTCACTAAACCTACCGCTCCAGTATCCCTCCTTCACTAAACCTACCGCTCCAGTATCCCTCCTTCACTAAACCTACCCTACTAAACCTCATTCCCTCTCAACCATACACCCATCCCTCTATTCCTTCCCTCCCTCCAACCTCTCCTTATCCTATCCTCCAGAGGAACCCACCTGTTGTGTGCTGCCTCTGGCCTGGTTTGAGGTAGACGTCCTGGGCATTTTCCTCTTCCTGGGGTGGGTCTGCTGGACGTCCTGGCCCTCCTCTATGGTTAGGGAGCGGACCTTGGCCTTAGCCCCGGAGGAGTCAGAGTCTCTGTCCCCTGACTGGGGCGAAGAGCTAGCAGAGACCCCACTGCTGCTGTAACTACCACCACTACCGCTCTGGTCTGTCTGAGAGCCCTGCTGGAAGTTACTACACTGTCCACAAGCACTCTGGGTCTGGTCTGATCCAGCAGTCAAGAGAGTCTGTCCTTCTGATCTCTCCTCGGAGATAGAAGCCACATCCATTGGCTCTGGGCATGGCTCTGATTTCACCTCTGGGACGGTGACCATATTGCTGCCCTCTGATGAAGACCAACAACTAACCCTTCCTGTTGACATGGCCTCAGGATCCCTGTTCTTCTCCAATGCGCAGTCGGGTGCATCAGAAGTTTCTTCTGATTTGTGTTCAGGGCTCGGGCAGCGCGACACGGTGGATGGTGTATGCTGGCTAGCATTATCGTTTTTGTCCGGCCGAGGATCACCGGAACCGACGTCTTCACCGGAGAATCTGGATTGCTTACAGTCCTGAATGCTTGCGTTAGTGTCCATGTCCTCTTGAGATTCATTGGGTCTACCAGCACTGTGCACAGACTCCTCTGTGCTAGCACTGGGTGGTGTGCGTGCGCTGGTGGACGCTACTTGGGTTGTCCATCCATACCTGTCTAGACGCTACTAACGCACTCTCAAGGCCCTCTACAGCTGCTCTGTTTTCAGCGCTGCTGGCTGCACTCTCAACTGGAGCTTTATCTTTAGGATCGAGAGCCAGAGATGGATCAGTCTCCGTCTGCATCTGCTGGGAGGTCACCATACTGGTCGTTTGGAAGGGTTTGCCATGACTGGCTAGCAGAGAGAGATGAGAACGGTGGTCGAGAGGAGAGAGATGACGACGCCACCGTGTCCTCAGAGGGCAGCTCCTTCCTACTACATTCAGGCTCCGCACTGGAGGTCTCTACAGGGATACACCGTACGTCCCGTATTAGGAGAGGGCCAGAGGTGGAAGAAGACCCTCTCTGTGCTGGTGTTGCTAGCTGTGGGACACCAGCCTGCTGAAGTGTTGAGGAGTCCTTTACGTGAGGGTCTCCGGTGTTGGACACTTGAGGTGGGAGATGGACACCTGGAGCGGTGTTCCCTTCACTCTCAGTGTTGAGATCCGCGTCTGTTCTTGGAGCGGAGTTCCCTTCACTCTCAGTGAAGAGATCTACATCTGTTCTTGGAGCGGAGTTCCCTTCACTCTCAGTGTTGAGCTCTAAATCTGTTCTTGGAGCGGAGTTCCCTTCACTCTCAGTGTTGAGATCTGCATCTGTTCTTGGAGTGGTGTTCCCTTCACTCTCAGTGTTGAGATCTGCATCGGCTCTTGCATTAGGGAAATTTGGAAGCATCTGAGTAGGACCCCTTTGACTCTGGCTCTCCTCTGGATCTGCACAGGTTTCTGAAAGAAGCTGAACACTTGAAGGCTCTTCACTGGGTTGAGCAGCTGGCACCACACTGGCCTTTGACAGAGTTTCAAAAGGTTTACCTGCCGTCGCAGAGTTTGCGTCCTCATCCAGAATAGCCATAAGGTAGGGGGAAGTGTGTCGGCTCTGCAGCGGAGTTCTGTTACCTTGCACCGAGTCTGGAAGACCGTTGTAGTCTTTGTCGTGAACGGAAGGCGATCTAGACCGTGAGAGGAGGGAACACTGGAGGAAAGGCGGCTGAGAGTCCTGGGAGGCTTCCAGGGTCATATCCGAGTCGTACTCTACGGGTCTCGGCGTCAGCATGGTTGCCTGACAGGAATCCTCAGAACTGGCCACAGAGAACATGGACACGGACCTGGACATGAGACCCGACCGCTCGCTCTCCGGCCTGGGGGACCTGCTCAAGCTGTTCTCCATACCAGGCATCAACTTCCCACTGAGGGATGAGAGTATCTTCCCGTCCAGGGACATGGTCCTGGAGCTGGTGCTCTCCTTCATGGGTTTGTCAAGGTCCCGGCCGTGAGCGTCGCCAGAGCTTTCGGAGCGAAGCAGCTCTTTGCTCGAACACTGTTCTCCAGAAGACAAGGACATCGTCTTGGCTTTGCTTTTGAGCTTCCCTGGGTCTGTCGTCGTAGAGGAGGGTCGTTGTTTCATCCTCTCCCTCTCCTTCTGTTTGATCTTTTCTAGATGCTTCCGGTGCCACTGTTCAATCTCCTGGTCCTTCAGACTCAGCATGCGTTCGAAGCTGGTCTGCCTCAGGTCCTCATTGACCAGACGTTTCTCTTTGGGCCGCTTCTCTTCCCGGGTGGCAGGCGAGGCTTTAGCTTTGGACCTGTTGTCTCGGTCAGTCTCGGTCTCGTTGGGTTTGGTCTTAGAGGCCTTGCTAACCTCCTTGGAACGGTCCTTGTCGCCCTTGAGACGCTCTTTGTCCTTGTCCCGATCTCTGTGCCGGTCAGAGTCTCTGGATTCTCTGTCTCGTCGGTCTCCGTCTTTCTCTGGGACTTCCTCCTTTAGTAGTTTTGCTTGTGTGGTCTTGCCACTTTCAGTCACGTAGCCTTTCTTCTCTTCCAATGGGAGCTTCAGGTTAGAGCTGGAGGAAAATGAGCCGTCTTTAGATTTTTCTCTTTTCTTCTTATCGCAGTCTTTGTCTTTGTCCTTTTCCGATTTACTGTGATCAGTGAATTTCTCTGAAGGTGGTTTTCCTTTGTTGTCACAGCCTATCCTGTCTCTGTTCTCTCCTCCGCTGTACTCCCTCTCCCTGCAGATCCTTTTATCTGGCTTCTCTTTGCTCTTCTTGTCCTTGCTCTCCTCGTGTTTTTTTGTGGACGAGGCTCTGAGCTTTTCGCTCTCTCTGTGGTTCTTGTCACCAGGGGACGAATGAGACGAGCCAGACGCCACCCTCTCCTTCTCCCTCCAGCGATCCATGGAATTCTGTGAATTCTCTGATTTCTCCAGGTGCTCCATCTTGACCTTCTTCTCCTTATCGGGATGCTTTTTATCAGTCTTTTCAGTCTCCCGTTCCTTTACAGAAGGCCTCCTGTCGGATTTGTCCCGCTGGTCTTTCTCAGAGGCATCCAGTTGGTCTAGATCAGCCGCAGACATGGTCCCCGTTACTGGTTTATCCTCCAGTTCATCTTTCACGCTTGCAGCGTTATGCTGTGTCTCGTCAGGAACAGAGGTAGTCCGTCCAGAGCTGGAGCTGAGGCACTCTGTCCTCTCCTCAAGCTCACTGGGCTTCCCATCCTTTCCTCCCTTCTCCTCTTTACAGACAGCAGAGGTTTCCTTCCTCTCTTTCATCACCACCTTGTCTTTATCCTTCTCTTGCTCCTCTCTCCTCGTCTCTTTGCTGCTAGAGAGGCGTTTTTCTTTCGTCCCTCTCTCTTCAGGAGAGCCGTTCGATGTCGAGGTCTTCTGAGGAGATCTGCCGTCCAATGTCGAGGTCTTCTGAGGAGATCTGCCGTCCAATGTCGAGGTCTTCTCTGGAGATCTGCCGTCCGATGTCGAGGTCTTCTCTGGAGATCTGCCGTCCGATGTCGAGGTCTTCTGAGGAGATCTGCCGTCCTCCCTCTCGGTCTCGCTCTCCATTTTCCCTGGAGGCAGAGGTTCGTCATCATTGAAGAAGTTCTCTTTCCAGAACTCCCTGTCGAACTCGAGGTTCCTGTGGCCGTCCTTCCTGCCTCCCTCCTTCTGCCGGTGGCGGTTCCTCTCCCTGTCCGCCTCATACTCCCCGATGTGGTTGTCCTTCTCCTTGTGTTTTAGTTTATGCTTTTTGACCACTTTGCCATCTTTGTCCGTCTTCTGTAAGGCACCACCCTCAGAGCTGTCCACACTGTTGGCAACGCTGCCTTCTTTATTATTCAGACTGGAGCCTCCATCCACCCCCCCACCACCAACACTACAGTCCACGGTGACGTCCTTCTGGTGGTGCTTGCTCTTCTCCTTGTGCTTGCAGCCCTTACTACTGGAGCTTTCCATGCAGAACTCGGACTCTGGGTTGTAGTGGTTGTACTTGACACCATCCGGCGGACAGGGGCCTTCGGCAATCGAGACGCACGTCATCTTGGCGTTCTCCTGTTTGAGCGGGTTAGAAGACGGCTGCTTGTCGGCCAGGCCGTAGTTGAGCTTGGGGGAGTTGACGGTGGCGGACAGGTGGAAGAGGTGGACGGACGAGTCGTCCTTGGGACTGAAGGAGATCTTGAACGAGTCCTCGTCCCCACAGAGTCCTCGGCTGTTCTTGTCCGTGTGTGTCTCCGACACCAGAGCTTTGCTGTTCTCCTTCCCGTCCTCCTGGTTCTCCTTGTTCTTGCTCTTGTTCTTCTTCTTGACTTTGCTGCTTTTGTCTTTCTGTTCGGAAAACGTGAGGCTGCCGACGTTCTCCTTCTTAGTCCTGCTGGCGTCTGACGCCTTGTGTCCCTCCGAGCCGTTGAGAGCAGGTCGGAGAGCTCCTTCTCTCTGTTGGCATCTCCATCTCATCACTGGAACTATCCGAGCTGCAATACAGGACGCGGGACGACGTCTTTGTCTTCTTAGACTTAGAGGACTGGACCGAGCCGCTCCCGTTCCCTTTACCGCTCTGCTTCGCCAAATGATTCCTCTCCTTCTCCTCTTTCTCCCTCTGCCTCAGCTCTCTCCGGAGGATGTGTCGGTCGTTCAGGGCTTTACTCAGGTCCTCCTCTTCCTCCTCGTCTTTGAACTCATACTCGTCCAGGCCAGACATGGAGGATGAGGCCTTCACGGTGCTCTGCTTTCCGTCAGAGTCCTTTTCCACGTCAGAGTCATCCAGGTTGTCGTCATCAACGTCCACACTGGAGGGGTTCACCGACAGAGGGCCTTCTGACTCTGTAGAGAGAACAGAGGAAAATAGAGGAATTAAAATCTTGTTTGATCGCCAGTGTTATTTTTTTATATCATACTGGCCCCCCGTGGGAATCGAACCCACAACCCTGGCGTTGCAAACGCCATGCTCTACCAACTGAGCTACATTCCCTGCCGGCCATTCCCTCCCCTACCGGGCCAATTGCCCCGCTGGGCCAATTGTGTGCCGCCCAATGGGTCTCCCGGTCGTGGCCGGCTACGACAGAGCCTGGATTCTAACCAGGATCTCTAGTGGCACAGCTACTCGGTTGAGGAACACAGAACGATTACAACCTTGTTTCTAATCAAGTTTGATTAAAAAGGTAAATGGCCATATGGGGAGATCTATAACACACACCTTTACTTTTGAAAATATATGATAAAAACACACCTCTACAGGACACCATCCCCCCTTGGAGCTATCCTCTACAGGACACCATCCCCCCTTGGAGCTATCCTCTACAGGACACCATCCCCCTTGGAGCTATCCTCTACAGGACACCATCCCCCTTTGGAGCTATCCTCTACAGGACACCATCCCCCTTTGGAGCTATCCTCTACAGGACACCATCCCCCTTTGGAGCTATCCTCTACAGGACACCATCCCCCTTTGGAGCTATCCTCTACAGGACACCATCCCCGAGGAGCTATCCTCTACAGGACACCATCCCCGAGGAGCTATCCTCTACAGGACACCATCCCCCTTGGAGCTATCCTCTACAGGACACCATCCCCGAGGAGCTATCCTCTACAGGACATCATCCCCGAGGAGCTATCCTCTACAGGACACCATCCCCGAGGAGCTATCCTCTACAGGACACCATCCCAGAGGAGCTATCCTCTACAGGACACCATCCCCGAGGAGCTATCCTCTACAGGACACCATACCTGGGGAGCTATCCTCTACAGGACACCATCCCCGAGGAGCTATCCTCTACAGGACACCATACCCGAGGAGCTATCCTCTACAGGACACCATACCTGAGGAGCTATCCTCTACAGGACACCATCCCCGAGGAGCTATCCTCTACAGGACACCATACCTGAGGAGCTATCCTCTACAGGACACCATCCCCGAGGAGCTATCCTCTACAGGACACCATCCCCGAGGAGCTATCCTCTACAGGACACCATACCTGAGGAGCTATCCTCTGCGTCTGAGAGGGGCACCTCTCCCTTTAGGAGAAGCTTCAGCTCCTGGGAATCAGCTACGTCTACGGGTCGCTCCCCTCGCCTGTTGGCCTGGAACGCATTCCCTCCATGTCTCAGCAGCAGCTTCACAATCTAGATGGAAGAGAACAGGACAAGTGGTCAGCGAACCCGTTAAGGTCCTGAACAAACACCTAAAGGGTGGAAACGCCTGACTTTAACAGAATTACAAAATAAGAAAACGCAGAAAATAACGTGTTGTATTATCATTACTACTGGGTCGATGGTTAGTTGACAGAATTAGTCAGTTCTCAACTTGAATCTTAAAAATCCAAGGTCCCCCGGTATATAGAGCGAGCGGGAGGGAGGGAGGGATGAGTAGCAGTAGCAAACGTACGTCTGTATGTCCACTACTGGAGGCATCGTGGAGCGGCGTGTCGTCATCCAGACCCTGGGTGTTGACTTCTGCGCCGGCCGCGATCAGAACCTTCGCCACGTCGTAGAAACCAAGGTTACACGCCTCGTGAAGGGGCGTCCAGCCTGACAAAGAAACAGGAGGTTGTATTTTATTTTACGGTAATGACAAATAGTTTTCCAAACTACACAGTACTAACCTAACCTACTTGATAAACCTAACCTACTTTGATTCATTGTTTCTATGGGATACATTTAAACAAGTACCACTGGGCAACATAACATTTAGTATAAACTGTGTTGAATCCTCAACACTTCTGCAAATCTCTGCACTATAGACCCTTATAGTTGTATCAAGGGTGGTCAGGTGTTCTTTTACCTGCAAAGTCTTTAATGTTGACGTCAGCCCCGAGGCTGATGAGCTCCTTGACATGCTCGGCGTCCCCTCGTATGGCCGCCATGTGTAGCGGCGTCTCGCCACGCTCGTTCCTCTTGTTCACCTTGTCCCTCGCTCTGGAGGCCGAGCTGCTGGGGGGCTTCTTCTGCACCGGGGGGGCCTGGGACGGGTGGCTGGGGGTCGAGTCTGAGGAGGAGAGGGAGAGAGAAAGAGTTGGACGAGAGATTAAGTAACACTCAACCAAACGAAATGACTCAACAGAGAAAAATAAATCTGTTGATGTTTCTGGTAACTGGGAGGTCCATTATCTTTAAAGCTGTTGTTTGGCATTATGACTCATCCTTATGATAACTATAGTAATAATCCACATCCCTAAAGGCTGATAAGAGGACAGGAGACGGTAAGAGAGAGGGAGAGAGGAGAGGAGACGGTAAGAGAGAGGGAGAGGAGACGGTAATAAGAGAGAGGGGAGGGAGGACGGTTGTAAGAGAGAGGGAGAGGGGACGGTTAGGTAAGAGGGAGAGGGAGGAGGAGACTGTAAGAGAGAGGGAGGAGGAGACGGTAAGAAGAGAGGGAGAGGAGACGGTTTAAGAGAGGAGCGGGAGAGGCGACGGTAAGGGGGGTAAGCGGAGGGAGGAGGGGGAAGACGGTTAAGAGGAGGGAGAGGAGACGGTAGGAGAGGGCGGGAGGAGGAGACGGTAAGAGAGGTAAGAGGAGAGGGAAGAGGGACGGTAACGGAGGAGAGGGAGAGGAGACGGTAAGTAAGAGAGGGGGAGAGGAGACGGTTAAGAGAGAGGGCGAGGAGACGGTTAAGAGAGAGGGGATGAGGGAGAGGGACGGTTAAGAGAGAGGGAGAGGAGACGGTTATAAAGGATAGAGGGAGAGGAGACGGTAAGTAAAGAGAGAGGGGAGAGGAACGTAAGAGAGGAGGGAGAGAGGAGACGGTAAGAGAGAGGAGGAGGGAGAGGAGACGGTAGAGAGAGGGAGAGAGGAGAGAGAGGAGCGGTAAGAGGGAGAGGAACGGTAAGAGAGAGAGGAGAGGAGACGGTAAAGAGGAGAGGACGAAGGAGACGGTAGAGAGAGAGGGACGGTAAGGAGAGGGAGAGGAGACGGTAGAGAGGAGAGGGACGGTAAGAGAGAGAGGGAGAGGAGACGGTAAGAGAGAGGGAGAGGAGACGGTAAGAGAGAGGGGAGAGGAGACGGTAAGAGAGAGGGGAGAGGAGACGGTAAGAGAGAGGGAGAGGAGAAGGTAAGAGAGAGGGAGAGGAGACGGTAAGAGAGAGGGAGAGGAGACGGTAAGAGAGAGGGAGAGGAGACGTGTAAGGAGAGAGGGGAGAGGAGACGGTAAGAGAGAGGGAGAGAGGGAGAGGAGACGGTAAGAGAGAGGGAGAGGAGACGGGGCATGAAAGTGTTTGACTAACCTGGGCTGTTGTCCCTGGCGGTCATCTGCATCAGTAGGGCCATCTGCTTGCGTTCAGACAGCGGGTAGCCAAACAGAAGATTGACCGGGACCTTCTTACTTCCCCCAGACTCCTTCTTGTTTTTCTTCTTATCCGGGCCGTCTTTATCTACAGACAGAGTTAGGACAGACAACAGGGTTAGACTTAGAAACCAGACAAATACACACATCTCTAAACCAGCAAGGTGTTCATCCCAAATTGCACCCTATTCCCAGCCTATATACTGCACCTGAGCCCTATGGAGCCTGGTCAAAAGTAGTGCACTATATACAGGGACAGTGCCATTTGGGATGCAGTCAAGATCATCATCATCATCATCATCATCATCATCATCATCATCAACAACAAATGTGATGCAATAAAGTGATGCAGGGGTCCCTCCCCTCCCCCTCCCCCTCCCCATCTTTTGCACCATATATCTCCATCACGCGCAAAAAAACTGTTAGCAGGGGGGGGGGGTAAAGACAATCACTCTCTGTAGCCAGCAAAGTGTTTAGCTCCTTGGAATCCCCTCTTCATCACTAATAACACGATCAAGCCAACAACATAAAGACATGCGTGAGGTGAGATAGCTAGCAAGCCATAGAGAGCAGGCAGGGAGGAGATGCAGCATGAGACAGGTGTGTGTGTTTACAGTGTAGCATAGCAGCGTGGGGGTAGACCTGACGTGATGTGACTGAGTAGCAGGACAGGGCTGATCCCGGACAAGACACACACACACACACACACACACACACACACACCACATGTGCACACAGCGTGTGTGTTTACAGCATAGCAGACACTGGGGGGGGGCTACATGACGTGCTGAAGTCACTACGTGGAGACAAGACACCCACATACACTCCAACGCGCGTCTAGAGGACCCAGGCTGCACCCACATACACTCCGACGCGCGTCTAGAGGACCCGGGCTGCAGTACAGTTACCTGCTGAGAACATCCTGCAGGGAGTCACTAACCTCCCCTCACACTCTCCCCAGGACTCAGTGGACTGCTCTGGGTCTGACTCATCTAATGGGCAAAGCAGAGACACGGGGAGGGAGGGGAGATTAGGAGAGGTGAGAGGGAGGGGAGAGAAGAGGTGAGAGGGGGAGGGGAGAGAAGAGGTGAGAGGGGGAGGGGAGAGAAGAGGTGAGGGGGAGGGGAGAGGAGAGGTGAGAGGGGAGGTGAGAGAAGAGGGGAGAGGGGGACAGGAGGAGGGACAGGAGGAGGAGGAGGAGGAGGGGGGGGGACAGGAGGAGGAGGAGGAGGAGGAGGAGGAGGAGGAGGGACAGGAGGAGGAGGAGGAGGAGGGAAGCACAGCATTAAGGCACGGAGAGCTTTCACACACACACACACACAAGTTACGCACACAGATTATCAGCCATGAGTCATCAGGGCTGTGGCGGTCATGAAACATTGTCAGCCAGTTATTGTCCACACGCTGATGTACGCCTTTGGAACATCACATTTTTAAAAGTCTAGTAAATCCATTTAATATACACCATCACAATAAATCCATTATTTTAGGCAGGCCTAAAGAAATATTATGATATGAAGAAAATGTTTTTTCAGAAGAACAGAATATGAGTTGGCCTACTGTATGTTATCTGGCTGTGCTCCGTGCCATAGGCTGGAGGCTTGTTCATTTAGCTGACAATATACGCTTATACGTCCCAAGCCATTATTTGATATGATTTTATTATAATAATAATTTAAAATAGAAATGAATATTTTTCCCATTCTGGAGCGAGTGTGCGTATGAAGTGGCTATGTTGAGCATAAAAGTGATCATTAGAAACAGGTCCTATATGCTAGACTTAGTTACTTTTAGTTTAGTTGTGAATGATACAAACCTTAGAATTTCTTAGAAATCAAAACATATACGGGCTGCATGATGCGACGACAGGTTATTGATGATTTGAGAAAGCCGCAAAAAAATAAAATAATAAAAAACTTGTTCTCTCATCAAGCGATCATATCAAATCATGCCGGGTAGACTACTCCGGTTTTATAGCAACCATCAAAAATCTGCTAAACCAATTATGGACCAAAGACATCTTAAAATCAGTTGGGTTTTATGTTTTTCTGCCACGAGTAATATGCAGTAGACTATGGTAGGGGGTAGGGCACAATGGCAGAGGGGCAAGGCGAGGGAAAAAGGAAGAAAGAAGAGGAGGGAGAGAGAGAGAGAGAGAGAGGGAGAGAGAGAGAGAGAGAGAGAGGGAGACAGACAGACACAGACAGACAGACATACAGACAGACAGACCAGGATCCGGCCACACACACACACACACACACACACACACACACACACACTACAACACCACACACACACACACACCACACACACCACACAACCACACACACACACACCACCACACACACACACCCCACACACACACCACACACACACACACACACCACACACACACAACACACACCACACAGCACACACAACACCACACAACACACACACACACAACACACACACACACACACACACCACACCATCACAACACGACACACACAACCACACATCACACACACACACACACACACACACACACACACACACACACACACATACACATATATAGTACAACATATATATTATACATAACATGGGAACCCTTAAACAACATATCCTAGAATTGAATGAATGAAATAATCTTATTAAATACTTTTTTCTTTACATAGTGAATGTGGCTGACAACAAAATCACAAAAATTATCAATGGAAATTCAAATTTATCAACCCATGGAGGTCTGGATTGGAGTCAACCTCAAAATTAAAAGTGGAAAAACCACACTACAGGCTGATCCAAACTATGATGTAATGTCCTTAAAAACAAGTCAAAATGAGGCTCAGTAGTGTGTGTGGCCTCAACGTGCCTGTATGACCTCCCTACAAACGCCTGGGCATGCTCCTGATGAGGTGGCGGATGGTCTCCTGAGGGATCTCCTCCCAGACCTGGATTAAAGCATCCGCCCAACTCACTGGACAGTCTGTGGTGCAACGTGGCGTTGGTGGATGGAGCGAGACATGATGTCCCAGATGTGCTCAATTGGATTCAGGTCTGGGGAACGGGCGGGCCAGTCCATAGCATCAATGCCTTCCTCTTGCAGGAACTGCTGACACACTCCAGCCACATGAGGTCTAGCATTGTCTTGCTTTAGGAGGAACCAAGGGCCAACCGCACCAGCATATGGTCTCACAAGGGGTCTGAGGATCTCATCTCGGTACCTAATGGCAGTCAGGCTACCTCTGGTGAGCACATGGAGGGCTGTGCGGCCCCCCAAAGAAATGCCACCCCACACCTGACCCACCGCTAAACCGGTCATGCTGGAGGATGTTGCAGGCAGCAGAAGGTTCTCCATGGCGGCTCCAGACTCTGTCACGTCTGTCACATGTGCTCAGTGTGAACCTGCTTTCATCTGTGAAGAGCACTGGGCGCCAGTGGCGAATTTGCCAATCTTGGTGTTCTCTGGCAAATGCCAAACGTCCTGCACGGTGTTGGGCTGTAAGCACAACCCCCACCTGTGGACGTCGGGCCCTCATACCACCCTCATGGAGTCTGTTTCTGACCGTTTGAGCAGACATGCACATTTGTGGCCTGCTGGAGGTCATTTTGCAGGGCTCTGGCAGTGCTCCCCCTGCTCCTCCTTGCACAAAGGCGGAGGTAGCGGTCCTGCTGCTGGGTTGTTGCCCTCCTACGGCCTCCTCCACGTCTCCTGATGTACTGGCCTGTCTCCTGGTAGCGCCTCCATGCTCTGGACACTACGCTGACAGACACAGCAAACCTTCTTGCCACAGCTCGCATTGATGTGCCATCCTGGATGAGCTGTACTACCTGAGCCACTTGTGTGGGTTGTAGACTCCGTCTCATGCTACCACTAGAGTGAAAGCACCGCCAGCATTCAAAAGTGACCAAAACATCAGCCAGGAAGCATAGGAACTGAGAAGTGGTCTGTGGTCACCACCTGCAGAACCATTCCGTTATTGGGGGTGTCTGGCTAATTGCCTATAATTTCCACCTGTTGTCTATTCCATTTGCACAACAGCATGTGAAATGTATTGTCAATCAGTGTTGCTTCCTAAGTGGACAGTTTGATTTCACAGATGTGTGATTGACTTGGAGTTACATTGTGTTGTTTAAGTGTTCCCTTTATTTTTTTTGAGCATTGTATATAAATAAATAAATAAATAAATAAATAAATAAATAAAGGCTTGGGCTCATATATATATATATATATGCCTATGCAATGGCTCTAACATGCGTGTTTTGAATTAATCATCGCCTTAGAAACCTCTCAATTTCTTTGTGTTTAGCTTTGAAACAACGACCATGTTTTTCACTCAGTTTCAATCTGTTGTTGAACTTCTTTCTTCAAATTGATCAATCACAGTGAAGTGAGTTTTAAAAAGCATGATACTGTTATGATAATTATGATGTAATTTTCAATTGCACTGATGTCAGAGAGGTGAGGGGGACAATAGAGCTTAGTACCAAGCCATTAGCGGCCCGGCGGTCGTTAGTCCAGAGTGCATAAGAGGGGAGATTACTGTGACTCTACGGTCACGTGGAATTTGACTGGCTTCATGACCCGTGACCGCCGGTGGGGCGGTAATACGGTCACCGTAACAGCCCCAGTACCAGCTATATACACACGGGGTAGGCTGCTACATGGAGCCAGGGAAGGTCCAGAGTGGTGTGGGTTGGGGTAGGCTGGTACATGGAGCCAGGGAAGGTCCAGAGTGGTGTGGGTTGGGGTAGCCTGGTACATGGAGCCAGGGAAGATCAGAGTGGTGTGGGTTGGGTAGCCTGGTCTGGAGCCAGGGAAGATCCGAGTGGTGTGGGTGGGGTAGGCTGTACATGGAGCCAGGGAAGATCCAAGTGGGTTGGGTTGGTGGTAGGCTGGACATGGAGCCAGGAAGGTCCAGAGTGGTGTGGGTTGGGTAGCCTGGTACATGGAGCCAGGGAGATCCAGAGTGGTGTGGGTGGGGTAGGTGGTACATGGAGCCAGGAAGATCCAGAGTGGTGTGGGTTGGGGTAGACTGGACATGGAGCAGGGAGGTCCAGAGTGGTGTGGGTTGGGGTAGGCTGGACATGGAGCCAGGGAAGATCCAGAGTGGGTGGGTTGGGGTAGGCTGGTAATGGAGCCAGGGAAGGTCCAGCAGTGGTGTGGTGTTGGGGTAGGCTGGACATGGCGCCAGGGAAGTCCAGAGTTTGGGTTGGGGTAGGCTGGTCACATGGAGCCAGGGAAGATCCAGAGTGTGTGGGTTGGGGTAGGCTCTCATGGAGCCAGGGAAGGTCCAGATGTGGGTTGGGGTAGGCTGGATACATGGAGCCAGGAAGGTCCAGGTGGGTGGGTTGGGGTAGGCTGCAACATGGAGCCAGGGAAGATTCCAGAGTGGTGTGGGTTGGGTAGGCTGGTACATGGAGCCAGGGAAGTCCAGAGTGTGTGGTTTGGGGTAGGCTGGTACAGGAGCAGGGAAGATCCAGAGTGGTGTGGTTGGGGTAGGCTGTACATGGAGCCAGGGAAGATCCAGAGTGGTATGGGTTGGGGTAGGCTGGTACATTGAGCATGGAAGATCCAGAGTGGTTGTGGGTTGGGATAGGCTGGTACATGGAGCCAGGGAAGGTCCAGAGTTGGGTGTGGTTGGGTATAGGCTCCGTAATGGAGCCATGGAAGCATCCAGAGTGGTGTGGGTTGGGGGTAGGCTGGTACATGGGCCAGGGAAGGTCCCAGAGTGTGTGGGGTTGGGGTAGGCTGGTACATGGAGCCTAGGGAAGGTCCAGAGTGGTGTGGGTTGGCGGTAGGTCTGGTACATGGCCGCCAGGGAAGGTCCAGAGTGGTGTGGGTTGGGGTAGGCTTGGTACATGGGAGCCAGGGAAGATCCAGAGTGGTGTGGGTTGGGGTAGGCTGCTTCCATGGGAGCCAGGGAAGGTCCAGAGTGGTGTGGGTTGGGGTAGGGCTGGTACATGGAGCCAGGGAAGATCCAGAGTGGTGTGGGGTTGGGGTAGGCTGGTAACATGGAGCCAGGGAAGGTCCAGAGTGGTTGTGGGTTGGGGTAGGCTGGTACATGGAGCCAGGGAAGGTCCAGAGTGGTGTGGGTTGGGGTAGGCTGGTACATGGAGCCAGGGAAGATCCAGAGTGGTGTGGGTTGGGGTAGGCTGGTACATGGAGCCAGGGAAGGTCCAGAGTGGTGTGGGTTGGGGTAGGCTGGTACATGGAGCAGGGAAGGTCCAGAGTGGTGTGGGTTGGGGTAGCTGGTACATGGAGCCAGGGAAGGTCCAGAGTGGTGTGGGTTGGGGTAGGCTGGTACATGGAGCCAGGGAAGATCCAGAGTGGTGTGGGTTGGGGTAGGCTGGTACATGGAGCCAGGGAAGATCCAGAGTGGTGTGGGTTGGGGTAGGCTGGTACATGGAGCCAGGGAAGATCCAGAGTGGTGTGGGTTGGGGTAGGCTGGTACATGGAGCCAGGGAAGGTCCAGAGTGGTGTGGGTTGGGGTAGGCTGGTACATGGAGCCAGGGAAGATCCAGAGTGGTGTGGGTTGGGGTAGGCTGGTACATGGAGCCAGGGAAGATCCAGAGTGGTGTGGGTTGGGGTAGGCTGGTACATGGAGCCAGGGAAGGTCCAGAGTTGGTGTGGGTTGGGGTAGGCTGGTACATGGAGCCAGGGAAGGTCCAGAGTGGTGTGGGTTGGGGTAGGCTGGTACATGGAGCCAGGGAAGATCCAGAGTGGTGTGGGTTGGGGTAGGCTGATACATGGAGCCAGGGAAGGTCCAGAGTGGTGTGGGTTGGGGTAGGCCTGGTACATGGAGCCAGGGAAGGTCCAGAGTGGGTGGTGTGGGTTGGGGTAGGCTGGTACATGGAGCCAGGGAAGGTCCAGAGTGGTGTGGGTTGGGGTAGGCTGGTACATGGAGCCAGGGAAGGTCCAGAGTGGTGTGGGTTGGGGTAGGCTGGTTACATGGAGCCAGGGAAGGTCCAGAGTGGTGTGGGTTGGGGTAGGCTGGTACATGGAGCCAGGGAAGGTCCAGAGTGGTGTGGGTTGGGGTAGGCTGGTACATGGAGCCAGGGAAGGTCCAGAGTGGTGTGGGTTGGGGTAGGCTGGTACATGGAGCCAGGGAAGGTCCAGAGTGGTGTGGGTTGGGGTAGGCTGGTACATGGAGCCAGGGAAGATCCAGAGTGGTGTGGGTTGGGGTAGGCTGGTACATGGAGCCAGGGAAGGTCCAGAGTGGTGTGGGTTGGGGTAGGCTGGTACATGGAGCCAGGGAAGGTCCAGAGTGGTGTGGGTTGGGGTAGGCTGGTACATGGAGCCAGGGAAGGTCCAGAGTGGTGTGGGTTGGGGTAGGCTGGTACATGGAGCCAGGGAAGGTCCAGAGTGGTGTGGGTTGGGGTAGGCTGGTACATGGAGCCAGGGAAGGTCCAGAGTGGTGTGGGTTGGGGTAGGCTGGTACATGGAGCCAGGGAAGATCCAGAGTGGTGTGGGTTGGGGTAGGCTGGTACATGGAGCCAGGGAAGGTCCAGAGTGGTGTGGGTTGGGGTAGGCTGGTACATGGAGCCAGGGAAGGTCCAGAGTGGTGTGGGTTGGGGTAGGTTTGGTACATGGAGCCAGGGAAGATCCAGAGTGGTGTGGGTTGGGGTAGGCTGGTACATGGAGCCAGGGAAGGTCCAGAGTGGTGTGGGTTGGGGTAGGCTGGTACATGGAGCCAGGGAAGGTCCAGAGTGGTGTGGGTTGGGGTAGGCTGGTACATGGAGCCAGGGAAGGTCCAGAGTGGTGTGGGTTGGGGTAGGCTGGTACATGGAGCCAGGGAAGGTCCAGAGTGGTGTGGGTTGGGGTAGGCTGGTACATGGAGCCAGGGAAGGTCCAGAGTGGTGTGGGTTGGGGTAGGCTGGTACATGGAGCCAGGGAAGGTCCAGAGTGGTGTGGGTTGGGGTAGGCTGGTACATGGAGCCAGGGAAGGTCCAGAGTGGTGTGGGTTGGGGTAGCCTGGTACATGGAGCCAGGGAAGGTCCAGAGTGGTGTGGGTTGGGGTAGGCTGGTACATGGAGCCAGGGAAGGTCCAGAGTGGTGTGGGTTGGGGTAGGCTGGTACATGGAGCCAGGGAAGGTCCAGAGTGGTGTGGGTTGGGGTAGGCTGGTACATGGAGCCAGGGAAGGTCCAGAGTGGTGTGGGTTGGGGTAGCCTGGTACATGGAGCCAGGGAAGGTCCAGAGTGGTGTGGGTTGGGGTAGGCTGGTACATGGAGCCAGGGAAGGTCCAGAGTGGTGTGGGTTGGGGTAGGCTGGTACATGGAGCCAGGGAAGATCCAGAGTGGTGTGGGTTGGGGTAGGCTGGTACATGGAGCCAGGGAAGATCCAGAGTGGTGTGGGTTGGGGTAGGCTGGTACATGGAGCCAGGGAAGGTCCAGAGTGGTGTGGGTTGGGGTAGTTTGGTACATGGAGCCAGGGAAGGTCCAGAGTGGTGTGGGTTGGGGTAGGCTGGTACATGGAGCCAGGGAAGATCCAGAGTGGTGTGGGTTGGGGTAGGCTGGTACATGGAGCCAGGGAAGGTCCAGAGTCGTGTGGGTTGTTGCTCCCCAAAATAACACGACTAGCAAAGCAGCCTGTTCAATTCAAACGCTCCCATGTTAGCTAGAGGTAGAATAACATAACTAGCAAAGCAGCCTGGGCCCGGTTTACCCATAGAACTTAAGGCTTAGGAGTAGGGATGGAGCAGCAGGTAGCCTAGCGGTTAAGAGCGCTGGGCCAGTAACAAAAGGTTGATGGTTCAAATCCCAGAGCAGACTAGGTGAAAAATATGTTGACGTGCCCTTGAGCAAGGCACTTAACCCTGATTGCTACTGTAAGTCACTCTGGATAAGAGCGTCTGCTAAATGACTAAAATGGATGGGCATGAGTAATAGAGTACTTGAACGGACGTCAAAGCGCAATCTTTAACCTGAGATCTATTTTTTTATTTTTTTATACTGTAAAACTATTTGGTGGGAATGTGCTTTGTGGCTGCCCGAACGGGCAAGTGACATTTTGTCTTCAAGACAACGTTTATTTGCTTTGACTCTAGTGTTCCATTTGTACATGTGCATTTGCTGGGTACAACAAAAAGAAACCAATCCAAGCATCACACAGTTCTTCTCCCTAAATGTCCTTTACCCTCCTCTTCTCATTCACTCCATTGTGTTCTGACCGCTCCCTCCACACCCGTACTGAGCGCGCACACAAGCTCCCGTCAGGCCTAAACAAATACATTCCTTTAAAAACACATCTAACTGATGGGATACACAAGCTGCATTCCTTGCCAAATGACGACAGTTTTACCACAAATTCAAAATGGACTGGTTGATCGAAGTAGGAAAATATGTGTTCAAACAACGAGCTGCAGTTTGGGAATAATTGCATCCCATCTATTTTCTGCTTAGGCTACTTTCCAAAGTGCTAGTGCCATTTACACTGAACAAAAATATAAACGCAACGGAAAATGTAGGTCCCATGTTTCATGAGCTGAAATAAAATATCCCAGAAATGTTCCATACGCACAAAAGCAAATTTCTCTCAAATGTTGTGCACAAATTTGTTTACATCCCTGTTAGTGAGCATTTCTCATTTGCCAAGATAATCCATCCACCTGACAGGTGTGCCATATCAAGAAGCTGATTAAACAGCATGATCATTACACAGGTGCACCTTGTGCTGGGGACAATAAAAAGCTACTCTAAAATGTGCAGTTTTGTCACACAACACAATGCCACAGATGTATCAAGTTTTGAGTGAGTGTGCAATTGGTATGCTGACTGCAGGAATGTCCACCAGAGCTGTTGCCAGAGAATTGAATGTTTATTTCTCTCCCATAAGCCACCTCCATTGTTTTAGAGAATTTGGCAGTACCTCCAACCGGCCTCACAACCGCAGACCACACCAGCCCAGGACCTCCACATCCGGCTTCTTTACCTGCGGGATTGTCTTGAGACCAGCCCCCCTGATGAAACTGTGGGTTTGCACAACCGAATAATTTCTGCACAAACTGACATAAACCGTCTCAGGGAAGCTCATCTGCGTGCTCATCGTCCTCACCAGGGTCTTGACCTGATTGCAGTTCGGCGTCGTAACTGACTTTAGTGGCCAAATGCTCACCTTCGATGGCCACTGGCACGCTGGAGAAGTGTGCTCTTCATGGATGAATCCCGGTTTAACTGTACCGGGCAGATGGCAGACAGCGTGCATGGCGTCGTGTGGACGAGCGGTTTGCTGATGTCAACGTTGTGAGCAGAGTGCCCCATGGTGGCGGTGGGGATATGGTATGGGCAGGCATAAGGTACGGACAACGAACACAATTACATTTTATCGATGCCAATTTGAATGCACAGAGATACCGTGACGAGATCCTGAGGCCCATTGTTGTGCCGATTTCCTTATATGAACTGTAACTCAGTAAAATCTTGCTTGGGGCAAATGGTGGTAGGCTTAGGCGGTATACCGGGGTATTTCGAAATAGCCATGGGATGGTTTTGTCAATACTGTTTAAAACTTTTTATTTTAAGTTTTTCAATCTTAATATTTGTAAATACCTGCAGTCAACTGGCGCAATACCTTAGGAGATAAAGCAGGTTGCGTTGTTCATTTCACCTGTCACGTTATTTTACATTATGAAGCTTACCGTAGGATTTTACCAGAGAAAAGTAGGCTGGCTAAACCGAGCAAAGTACCCGGAGCAAAGTAGCTCCACATAGAGAGAGCTGTCTGCTGATAAAATGACCATTCGAGAATTCTCGTCTGAGTGGAGAAGCGCAACAAGCACAAAAATTAGTCTGTTGCCGAGCAGAAATTATAATAAGAAGCATTTTATGTGATATTTCTTTTTGTTTTATCTATTTATTTATTTTTCCTGCGTGGAAATCGTAGAATTCTGTGTGAACGCGACCCCTAAGTTTTAACTTGCTAGTTATCTAAAGTAAGTGGCTGAATTAATAACGAAATCGGGTTATCATATATTGTTAGCTTTCTGCCGTGTTTGAGAAGGCAAAGCCCTTTGGATGAGTTCGGAAAGTATTCAGACCCCGTGACTTTTTACACATTTTGTTCCATTACAGCCTTATTCTGCATGCTGATGAATGAGAATTCACTCCTAAAGTGCAACTGAAACACAACATTGGCCTGATGCCGAGCAGAAATGTCAATAAGAAGCATTTTACATCTGAATTTACAAAAAAAACGCAGCAAGATATTTATTATGCTTTTTATATTTTCTTCCTGCGTGAAAAAGCAGAATTCTGCTTTAACTCAACCCCTAAATTTAACTTGCTTGTTAATCTAAGTGGCTGAATTAATAACGTGACGGGACATCATATTGCGTTAGCTTTCTGCCGTGTTTGAGAAGTCAAAGCCCTTTAGATGAGTTATTTGTACAGCCATCTTGATTTCCTTGCATTTTTTCCCCCCCCTCTCCATCCCTCCATTACGGTTCTTCCTTCAGACAAGCATGCGTCAAAACTTTGTTCATTTGCACAAAGTCTCTCGTTCATATTCGCTTGTAACCAAACTCACAAAAAATGACATTCGGTAGCTCCTACAGTCCTGTGAAAAAAGTATTTTCTAATTTTCTCAACTTTCGCATATTTCTGCAACTGAATGGCATCAGATCTTCAACCAAACCCTAATATTAGATAAAGGGAACTTGAGTGAACAAATAACAACATTTACATACTTATTTCATAAACAGAGTTATGTAACACCCAATTCCCCTGTGTGAAAAAGTAACTGCCCCCTTACACTCAATAACTGGTTGTGCCACCTTTAGCTGCAATGACTCCAACCAAATGCTTCCTGTAGTTGTTGATCAGTCTCTCACGTCGCTGTGGAGGAATTTTGGCTCACTCTTCCATGCAGAACTGCTTTAACTCAGCGACATTTGTGGGTTTTCAAGCATGAACTGCTCGTTTCAAGTCCTGCCACAACATCTCAATTGGGATTAGGTCTGGACTTTGACTAGGCCATTCCAACACTTCAAATGTGTTGCTTTTTAGCCATTTTTCATGTAGACTTGATTGTGTGTTTTGGATCATTGTCTTGCTGCGTGACCCAGCTGCGCTTCACACGGCCTGACTAAAGCCTATGCAATCGAATGGCGAATGGGAGGCGCACTTTAATTGAGCTTGATTTTAGATGTTTTGAGATCAAAGCGAGAGCTGCATGTAGCCAAGTGTGCACATTTTGTTCATATCCTTTGCTAGTTAGTGAGTTATTAGCCCAGTTATAGATCATTTATAGTCAGCAATAGGGGAGTGATTGCTTCCTACAAGAGCACAAAATGTGTACATTTCTAGACATCTTTGAAAAGCCAGTCAGGTAAAGAGCTTTTTTTTCGTCTTAAAGGGGCAGTGTTGTATTTTGAGACAGGCTTGAATAAGCTAAGTAGCCAATAGGCTGAGGGCAGCATAATTTGTCTGATTCTCTGTAATAATGGTATAGGAATAATAATGTATTTCATTTCTTGCAACAAACAACCTTTTCAGTCACCTCCTTGTCTGACGGACAGGTGGATACAGGTTAAATGTCAAGCCCTACATTTTATTTCTCCAAAAGGTCCCATGTCATGTAGGCCTAGATTGAACACCACACATTGGCTGCTACTGTAGGCTGAATGATAGAACAGCTATTTCCCCATGTTAAAATGTTATGGGATGCATTTTCTCCATTGTTTTTTTTTTAATGGTAGGCCACTCTGGTAGCTCAGTTGGTAGAGCATGGCGCTTGCAACGCCAGGGTATGTGGGTTCGATTCCCACGGGGGGGCAGTATGAACATTTATGCACTCACTAAGTCGCTCTGGATAAGAGCTTCTGCTAAATGACTAAAATGTAAACATGTAAAATGGTAGGCCTACATTATGATCAAATAGCCACAGGAGCCTACTGGGCCACTGTTAAAACTTTAAGTGGGTCCAGCCTCAGTGTTCACAGTAAACACGTGTACTGGGAGTTACACAGAATATTCACAACTTACAAGTTTGCGCTCAGCAGACCTGAAATTTGCTCAGTGCCAAGAAAAATTTTGCTAGAAACAAGAAAAGGACGGAAGTAGTGTTTTCTCACGACAACTGTTATTCAAAACCACAAACCCTAACTCTTGCATCTTATTTAGGGGTGTTCGATACGGTTTCCCCCAGTTGCCTTATTTAGTTATTTATTCTGGCCGTTGACATTGCCACTCTTTTCTCTCACAGTAAAACGCATGGATGTTCAAGTTTGTGCTCAGCAGACCTGAAATTTGCTCAGTGCCAAAAAATATTTGAAGGAACACAGGCGGCAATTTAATTCCACTAAGTTATGCAAATTAACCTATCGACTGATAATGACCTTCAAATGTATTTTCTGTGACTAACCGATTAACATCCCTAGCCTGTAGCCTACTGTTTATATTTTAAATGCAGTCATCTCGGTTTTCATTTGAAGCATGTTTTTATAGGTCACTTGTTTGTATCAATTGCAAAGACATTGGCAACTTTGTATTCGCAGTCAACTTTGTTTTGAAGTTAAATCGGAGGTCAGAGACGGATAAACCATGTTTATTGGAGGTGTGTGTTTAAAGATGCGGAAGGGCAAAAAAAAAGCATCTAACGACGCCCGTTGTTCTACGTGGTCTGAGGTTAGATTAGGAGCGTTTTCAAGTGCGACGTTAATAACGACAGTTTTTGGGAAAACAGCTCTGAGATTTAACAATGCTCCAAATCAAAATCAAATTTTATTTGTCACATGCGCCGTATACAACAGTTGTAGACCTTACAGTGAAATGCTTACTGACAAGCCCTTAACCAACAATGCAGTTAAGAAAAGTGTTAAGTAAAAAAATAACAAACAAATAATTAAAAAAGAGCAACAGTAAAATAACAGTAGATTCTAACAATGAACTTATTAGTCCTATTCAATTTGATTATACTGTAATGTAGACTCAACTGTGGAGGGTTCAATAAAATGTGGAGGGTTCAATAAAATGTGGAGGGTTCAATCAAATGTGGAGGGTTCAATGAGTGTGTGTGTGTGTTGTGCAGGGCCTACTCCATAAGCCTCGTTTATAGTAAATCCAGACGTCCAGTTTCAGTCCAGTTTCACATTGAGAATCTGAACTGAACATACACTTATAGTCTTCAAAAGTGTGGTCCTCTGTAGCTCAGCTGGTAGAGCACGGCGCTTGTAACGCCAAGGTAGTGGGTTCGATCCCCGGGACCACCCATACACAAAAAAATGTATGCACGCATGACTGTAAGTCGCTTTGGATAAAAGCGTCTGCTAAATGGCATATTATTATTATATTATTAAAAGAAAAACAGCATTGAAACAACTGTGTGTTTTGTGTGTGTGTAGTTGGTTCCAGGGAAACTCAACACAGAGAGCATGAGGCTTTTACACCATGTCACCACCAGAGGGCAGAGAGGAGACGACTGCAGTAAAACGGTGTATTCGGAAAGTGTTCAGACCCGTTGACCTTTTTCACATTTTGTTACGTTTAGCCTTATTCTAAAATCGATTGTATACCTTTTTTTCACCTTCAATCTACACACAATACCCCATAATGACAAAGCGAAAACAGGTTTTTCGAGGAATTGTCCGCAGAGCCCAGAAGCAGGATTGTGTCGCGACAGAGATCTGGGGAAGGGTACCAAAACATTTCTGCAGCATTGAAGGTCCCCAAGAACACAGTGGCCTCCATCATTTTTAAATGGAAGAAGTTTGGAACCACCAAGACTCTTCCTAGAGCTGGCCGCCCGGCCAAACTGAGCAATCGGGGGAGAAGGGCCTTGGTCGGGGAGGTGACCAAGAACCCGATGGTCACTCTGACAGAGCTCTAGAGTTCCTCTGTGGTGATGGGAGAACCTTCCAGAAGGACAACCATCTCTGCAGCACTTCACCAATCAGGCCTTTATGGTAGAGTGGCCAGACGGAAGCCACTCCTCAGTAAAAGGCACATGACAGCCCGCTTGGAGTTTGCCAAAAGGCACCTAAAGGACTCTCAGACCATGATAAACAAGATTCTCTGGTCTGATGAAACCAAGATTTAACTATTTGACCTGAATGCCAAGCATCAAGTCCGGAGGAAACCTGGCACCATCCCTACGGTGAAGCATGGTGGTGGCAGCATCATGCTGTGGGGATGTTTTTCCAGCGGCAGGGACTGGGAGACTAGTCAGGATCGAGGGAAAGATGAACGGAGCAAAGTACAGAGAGATCCTTGATAAAAACCTGCTCCAGAGCGCTCCGGCCCTCAGACTGGGGCGAAGGTTCACCTTCCAACAGGACAACGACCCTACGCACACAGCCAAAACAACGCAGGAGTGGCTTCGGGACAAGTCTCTGAATGTCCTTGAGTGGCCCAGCCAGAGCCCGGACTTGAACCCGATCAAACATCTCTGGAGAGACCTGAAAATAGCTGTGCAGCGATGCTCCCCATCCAACCTGACAGAGCTTGAGAGGCTCTGCAGAGAATGGGAGAAACTCCCCAAATACAGGTGTGCCAAGCTTGTAGCATCATACCCAAGAAGACTCGAGGCTGTAATCGCTGCCAAAGGTGCTTCAACAAAGTACTGAGTAAAGGGTCTGAACACTTATGTAAATGTAATATGTAAATGTAATATGTCAATGGAATTTCTTTTTTTCTTCTTTTTTTTTTGTGAGAAAAAAACGTGTCTAAAAACCTGTTTTTGCTTTGTCATTATGGGGTATTGTGTGTAGATTGATGACGGGGGGAAAAACAATGTAATCAATTTTAGAATAAGGCTGTAACGTAACAAAATGTGGAGAAAGTGAAGGGGTCTGAATACTTTCCCAATGGACTATAGTATAACCAACGCGGAGTGCCTGGATACAGCCCTTAGCCGTGGTATATTGGACATATACAACACTCCCTCTGGCCTTATTGCTTAATTATATATACACTATCCATGAAGAGGGTACAATAATATATCCATGAAAAATAAAAAAGATACCCCATTGCTTTCACACACACAGGTCGTACCTGCGTCTGAGTGTCTCTCCTCGGTGAAGGACAGTTTGCGTTTCATGGAAGACTTAGGTGGTTTCCATCCTTCCCCACCAGCAACTTACTCCGGTCCAGCTTCAGAGTCTTGGGTGGTTTCCCATCCTTCCCCACCAGCAACTTACTCCGGTCCAGTTTCAGAGTCTTGGGTGGTTTCCCATCCTTCCCCACCAGCAACTCAGTCCGGTCCAGTTTCAGAGTCTTGGGTGGTTTCCCATCCTTCCCCACCAGCAACTTACTCCGGTCCAGCTTCAGAGTCTTGGGTGGTTTCCCATCCTTCCCCACCAGCAACTTACTCCGGTCCAGTTTCAGAGTCTTGGGTGGTTTCCCATCCTTCCCCACCAGCAACTTACTCCGGTCCAGCTTCAGAGTCTTGGTGAACGGGGAAATCTTATCTTTGCTCTGTAAAAAAAAGGAAGAAGAAAGAATTAAGAGTTAAGTCCAATCAGGCCAATAAAATTTTTTTATTGACTTAAAATGTATTTTCATTGTAATGTGAACTTTAAATTATTTAAAATGAGCACATTGACTAAGATGTAAATCTTGGGAGCCCCAGGCAATTCAGAACCTACACCAATTCAGAAAAGGAGAAGTGCCTAAGGAATAAAGGTTAGGGCTGTGCATCCATGTTCAGTCCAGCCTCCTCTCTGCTTGCTTGTGTGTACCGGTATCAATACTAAAAAGTCAAGAGTCTTTCACTATGTTAGGCATTGTGGCATACAGTGCCTTCGGAAAGTATTCACACCCCTTGACTTTTTCCACATTTTGTTGTGTTACAAAGTGGGATTATTTAAATTTTTTGGTCAACGATCTACACAAAATTCTTACATTTGTAAAAAATATAAAGAAAAAACACTAATATATCTTGATTAGATAAGTATTCAGCGCCGAGTCAATACATGTTGAAATCCCCTTTGGCAGCGATTACAGCTGTGAATCTTTCTGGGCAAGTCTCTAAGAGCTTTCCACACCTGGATTGTGTAACATTTGCCCATTATTTTCTATAAAACATTCTGTCAAATTGGTTGTTGATCATTGCTAGACAACCATTTTCAGGTCTTGCCATAAATTTTCAAGCAGATTTAAGTCAAAACTGTAACTAGGCCACTCAGAAACATTCACTGTCTTCTTGGTAAGAAACTCCAGTGTAGATTTGGCTTTGTGTTTTAGGTTATTGTCCTGCTGAAAGTTGAATTAATCTCCCAGTGTCTGGTGGAAAGCAGACTGAACCAGGTTTTCCTCTAGGATTTTGCCTGTGCTTAGCTCTATTCAGTTTCCTTTTTTACCCTGAAAAACTCCAGTCCTTAACGATTCCAAGCATACCCATAACATGATGCAGCCACCACTATGCTTGAAAATATGGAGAGTGGTACTCAGTAATGTGTTGTATTGGATTTGCCCCAAACATAACACTGAATTCAGGACAAAGTGAATTTCTTTGTCACATTTTTTGCAGTATTACTTTAGTGCCTTGTTGTAAACAGGATTAATGTTTTGGAATATTTTTATTCTGTACAGGCTTCCTTCTTAACACTGTCAATTAGGTTAGTATTGTGGAGTAACTACAATGTTGTTGATCCATCCTTAGTTTTCTCCTATCACAGCCATTAAAGTAACTGTTTTAAAGTCACCATTGGCCTCATGGTGAAATCCATGAGCGGTTTCCTTCCTCTCCGACAACTGAGTTAGGAAGGACGGCGGTATATTCTTGCATTGACTGGGTGTATTGATACACCATCCAAAGTGTAATTAATAACTTCACCACGCTCAAATAAATATTCAAACAACGCCATTACAAAGGTGTTGAATACTTATACTGTAAGTCGCTTTGGATAAAAGCGTCTGCTAAATGGCATATTATTATTATTATTGACTCCAGTCATTCCAGCTTTTCATTTTTTAATTAATTTGTTCACTTTGACATTATGGGTCATTGTGTGTAGGCCAGTGACAAAAAAAAATCTCTATTGAATCCATTTTAAATTCAGACTGTAACACAACAAAATGTGGGAAAAGTCAAGTGGTGTGAATAGTTTCTAAAAAGGCACTGTACAGCATACCTTCTTCCCGACCATGGCTCCATCTCGGTCTGTCCCAGGTTTGGCCATGTTGCAGTCCGCCATCCTGGCCGCCCTCCCTCCCTCCCGCCGTGTGACTAGCTACGACAGCAACGGCCCAGAACGCTCATCATGGACCTACAACAACAACAACAACAACAACCACCATGGTAAGGATGTCAATAATACTATACAGTGTTTTCCGTAAGTACACAGAGTAGCGAGCCAAATAGAAGAAGTAGCCAGCCAAGGAGTTTCTGGTTGGGGGTGTCTGGGTGGGGCATGCCCCCCAAAACAATTCCAGAACGAGCTCAAGTTTGGTTGCCTCTGGTACATTCTAATGCCTTGATTCCATCAAAAATAAACATCTAAATTATTCGATACGACTTTACCTCCCAGATTGGTAAAATGTGTTGTGATAGAGTAGAAAGACATGTCTTTACAATTCAAAATGACTGAAAATGTATGAATTCAAATTTGTCAAATGCTTCGTGAAACAGGTCTAAGACTAAACAGTGAATAGCTGACTGACGGTCCAGAGAGAAGAACAACACAAATAAATAAATAAATAAATAAATAAATAAATACATACACAATGAGTAACAATAGCTTGGTTATATATATACACGGGGTACCAGTACCGAGTCGATGTGGATGGGTACGAGGACATTGAGGTAGATGTGTACTAGGACTGTCCCCGACAAAAAAAAAAAAAAAAAAAAAAAAAGAAAATGGACGAATCGATTGGTCTAAATTTTTTAACATGTATTTTTCCCCTATACAGACACCCTGTGTTAATAAAATCAACTATCTGTAGGCTACTGAGCTTGTCTGATGCTTTAAGCACTGCGATTAAAAATGAAGACACAAATTACTAAAGAGGGAGCCAGAGATCAAGATAGCCTAACCAGAAGGAGAGAAATGCTGTTCCCGACCCCCCTCTTCCTCCCGACCCTCCTCTTCCTCCCGACCCCCCTCCTCCCGACCCCCCTCTTCCTCCCGACCCCCCTCCTCCCGACCCCCCTCTTCCTCCCGACCCCCCTCTTCCTCCCGACCCCCCTCTTCCTCCCACCCCCCCTTCCTCCCCGACCCCCTCCCGACCCCCCTCTTCCTCCCGACCCCCCTCTTCCTCCCGACCCCCCTCTTCCTCCCGACCCCCTCCTCCCGCTGCTGCTGGCCTTCGCAGATTCTGCCATTAAGCTCCTGACAGGCCACAGGGGTCGGCCTTTTCCATTTCTACCCATCTGTGTGCCAGCTATGATTTTCATGCGCACATTTTTCGTGGAACACTCAGAATAAACTAAAATTTCTGGATATAAAATCTACATGGAAAAATACGAAATAATGGCAAGAGGAAAAGGAATAACTCATGATGTACATCAATCCTTTAAGTGGACCACAAAAAATATGTATATAATATGTAATACCTAGGATGCTTTATAAGTGACAAACAAAATAAGACAACTTTATCCCATTACTCGACAACCTGTAAGCAGATCTAATTAAAGGGAACAATCTTACCATAAACCTTACAGGTAGAATAAACGTATTCAGAAATGGCATGGCTCCCAAAGGTTTTATATTTATTCTCGGTAATACCAATTACCCTACCGAATACATTCTTTTTAAAAAAGGATACTCGGTCATAGGACTTTATTATATGGGCAAATAAAACTCACAGAATAAAAAGGAAAGTTTTACATCTTCCGAAGTCGGAGGGTGGTTTTAACCTTCCAGACTTGAAATTGTATCAACTCGCCACCCAGAGCTTTTACTTGCGACATACACTGAGTGTACAAAACATTAAGAACACTTTCCTAATATTGAAAGCGTTCCACAAGGGATGCTGGCCCACGTTGACTCTAATGCTTCCCACAGTTGTGTCAAGTTGGCTGGATGTCCTTTGGGTGGTGGACCATTCTTGATACACACGGGAAACTGTTCAGTGTGAAAAACTCAGCAGTGTCGCAGTTCTTTACACAAACCGGTGCGCCTGGCACCTACTACCATACCCCACTCAAAGGCACTTAAATATTTTGTCTTACCCATTCACCCTCTGAATGGCACACACACACAATCCATGTCTCAAGGCTTTAAAAATCCTTCTTTAACCTGTCTCCTCCCCTTCATCTACACTGATTGAAGTGGATTTAACAAGTGACGTCAATAAGGGATCACAGCTTTCACCTGGATTCACCAGGTCCGTCATGGATAGAGTTTTGTACACTCAGTTAAATGCACTAAAGAGGAACAATGGGTACATATTGAAGATACGCATGCTCATCCACAGAATCTTTTCACGTGTCTATTTTCAAAAAGAATAGAGCTAAGAACATTAGCTTCATAGTTAAGAACACTATAACAATATGGAAGAAAATTAAACAGATTCTACAAGAACCAAAATCACTCCCTAAAAACCCCAACCCTTATGGGACAATCCTTGGATAGCTTTTCAGAATTCACCGATAAATTGGTCCGCATGGAAACCTAAAGGCATGGAAACCGTAAATGACTTGGTAACAGGAAATAAAAAACATTTCCATGACAGAATTAAAAAGCAATTTTGGAATGACTAATGTAGATATTTTTTAAATATATGCAACTTTTCAAAGTTTAATATTACGAAATGTCGATTAAAAAAAATTATTTGGACATCAGAGCAATCTTGAGGGAATCCTATTTGAGTCAGAAAAGGATGTTCATATGATAGGTAAGATATACAAAACCTTGCAGAGAGCCGATCCAACTGACAATCTCTTAAAAAAAAAATATATATATAAACTATTGGAACCAAGACTTAAAAAGAACTGATATTGGCACAAGGTGGAGGGAATGTTGGGACAGAACTAACTAAATTACAGTTAACGAAAACCTTCGCATAATCCAGTATAAACTAATGTACAGAATTTATTATACAAGAGATAAAATTCACAAGATATGACTCCGCTGTAGAATTTAAGTGTAAAACTAACAATTACTCAATCTTCTGGGAACGCTGGGAAAGTCTAAAAGTTATGGGTGGAGTTAGAATGTTGGCTGTCGGAAGAATTCGAATTTTCTTTCGATCCGTCTTGTCTGCATATTTCAAAACATGGCAATATGAGTGTGCATTGAGATACCCGATGGGTTGGACGATACTTTTGTCTTAAATCTTGAAAAAATGTATACTTAAAAACTGGAGGAAAAAAAAATCAACCAATCCTCCAATGTTAACACAACGGAAAGGTGAAATGCTTTATTATCTAAATGTTGAAAGTGCGTGGGCCACGGAGAGAAACAAAATGATGCAGTTTGAGGCCAAGTGGCGGCGAGTGATGTAGGGGCTGGAGATGGGGGTCTGGGCAGGTGGGATATCAATGTTTGTGTGCGTCTGTATGCTGTCGTTTGTATGTGTTTTGTTAAGTTTAAAATAAAACAAATAAACTAGTTTACTCTTTCAATTTAATTTATTGTGGCAAAACCCAGAGAAAAAAAAGGTTGTGTTCTGTCAAGTAAACATGGATTCCCTGTTGAGAAACAATACAGACCCCTAGACCCCATGCAGATTGTATAGAAGTGGGGATATGCACAATGTCAGGTGACCATGAATAGACCTATAGGTATGTTTGAAGAATGAAGCAGGTGTTCAACATGGTCTTTGCTAAACAGAAAGCAGCAGTTGACTACTCCATTGTTGACACTTTAATCAAAAAATCAGTAGGCGTACAGTATATCAATATCTTTAATACTACCGTATAAGTATCACAATATTAGCTTTTATAACCTTCAAATCTGTTTCCTTTTATCATATTTTGGACCAGAATGAGTCTCTCTCTCTCTCTCTCCACCACCTAATTGTTCCTGAAGTAAGGATTCAACATCTTCATCGAATGTTTTCATAATTTATCTGCAGATAGTCGCCAGAAGTAGTCCGTTTTCACCGATGCGATTCTGTTCACCTAAAAGAAAACAAACCATCACTAGGCGACACTGACCAATAGGGTTTGGCGGTATCCAGACTTTCATACCGTTTCTGTGCACACGAGGAGCACTATTATTTGTCATGTATTTCTGAAGCACAAAACAGTTTAGACAACAGGGATCTTGATCCAGGAGGGGATTGAATGTCTCTGCTGTAACCAAGAAGCTTGATCTTGACATCTAGCTACTTAGCAAGTTGGCAAACCAAATGCACAGCTGGATATACATTTGACACAGCTTAGATTCTTATATTTATACTTAACTTATAGTTGTAAGCAGTGGCGTAGCATGCACCTCCACAAATGTTTACATTTTTAAACGCATTGAAAATCATACCGTCGGCACATTTTCTTTTGCGTGTTTCATTAGGCCACAGAGTCTGGGCGTAAAGGCTATTTACCGTGCTTTGATTTACGAACGAACGGCAAAATGTTGACTAGTTTACGAAAAGGTGTCGAACTGACTGAATAAAGTCAATCTCCTAAATCTCCCTTTGCAATTCATAAACCGTACAACGTAGTCATATGGTCCATGGTATCTCGTCGGGACAGTAAACCAAAATATCGTGTGTATTTTCCCAGGATCTGAAGCCCATGTCGACACTGTGACTACATCTCATCGTTACCACTTCCATTACATGGGACGTGTAAATTCACTCACAGCAGACGATGAAGAAGCATCATGCTCTCACTCCTCCGTGAAAAGAAAATTAGAGCACAGCCAACGACAGCACACAAATAACCCAGTTACCGAGAGGCGGGACAGACAGCAGACTGACAAACCAGCTGTTTTCCTGTCGTCGCTGGCTTTGAGACCGACAGGCACCTGTCCTATGAATAGATCACTAGAAGATGCATATCGTTCATTCTAGCGGGGAGAAGGCTATACGGACTTGTCAGACTAGCGAATTGAAACTTTTAAATGAAAAGAAGCCTAGTTAATATAGGTAGCCAGCTGACAAGGAGTCTTATATATATTGTGATGACCCGACTAGATCATAAAAGAACAACTGTCCAGACAGAGGATTGAGTTTACGAATGGACGGTTTACTAAACCAACTTTACACAGGCTACTGTTTGGCCGTAGCCCACGCCAAATAAATGAAAGATAACCCACAAGCCAATCGTGACCTTCTCTTGTGAAGCCCAGACGTAAAGAGAGAGAGAACAAAGGCTAAACCTGGTCTTAACTTCCAATGCTCCATCCCCCCTGCCCAACCCCCCTCCACGCCACTCCGCCAACCGCCAGGATGCCCGGCATCAGAACATTCCAGGCATTCCCGTGATTGGCAGATAGCAGGTTGATTGACATGTCGGACCCCGCGAACACTGGGTACTGGTAGGTACAACACAACCATCTACTAGCCTAACACATAACACACAGCTGTCTGTGCGGGTCGCTACAATATATTTATATATATATATTTTTTTTTTACTAGGTATTGATGCAGGAACCGATTTGGGTTTTTACTTTACCTTCTACAACGGTATTTAAAATGTTCGGTTTGTTAAATGTGATATGACGTGTGTAACGTCCATTTGTATAGTTTCCACCGCTACTCGAGTCATCCCTCTCCGATCTCCACACAGACCTAGCCCCGCCACGTCACTCACGGTGTTGTTGCTAGACCACGACACACTCGCGTTCAGTCTGCATGGTCAACGCAGCACACGCAACAATGTTGATGACAACGATGTTGTTTCCACTTTGCTTCTTAATATAAATCCACAAGCGTTCTATAATTACACTACTAGTATGCGTTTCTTACGTCTGCAAACAGCTTCTTTGTCTTAGCAAGTTCAAGTGGTTGGGTTAAATGCGGAAGACATATTTCAGTCGAACGCATTCCGTTGTTCAACTGACTAGGTATCCCCCTTTAACTTTTTAAGCTAAATCGTGTCAGCCGCTAATGCTAATCACTAGTTAGCAGGCTAGCAAGCTAATAAATGTATTGAATCAGAGCAAACGTAGCTAGCTAGCTAATACAGCCTGATACCAGTGATTGTGTAAGCCTAAATATGCATGTTGTTTGTGCAACGGTATCTTCTAAAATCAGAGAGGAATAGGCAAAGCATGAATGTCGGCTACACGAAGAAACATTTAATGGAACCAACTATTATAGGGTCCCATAGGAAACAGTGACCATCACTTTGGTTCCTACCCTGTCACAATAACTCCTCCCTGGGATTTTCATTTGTCGTCATGTCAAACACTGTATTCAAAGTGCCTACTAGTATTTATATTCTAACTATAGAATTAGAATATATTGTATTTTCATGATTCCAACAGTTCACCCAAGTGTTTTGATCTAAATCGCAAGTCAAAATGGCAAATGCAACATTAGGTTAAAAGGCCTGGTTTCTTGGTCCATATTGAGCGGCCCTACGTGGCAGTGTGGAAATGATCTCAAATGAGTAAAATACAGGAAATGCAGAAATTGATGGAAATACAGGAAATTATTTTAGGTTGAAGTTGAATTGAACAGTATAAAAAAAAATCCGAATGGAGAAAGACCCATTGAAATCACTTAGAATGTACAGCTGAAGTCAGAAGTTTACATACACTTAGGTTGGAGTCATTAAAACTTGTTTGTCAACCACTCCACAAATGTCTTGTTAACAAACTATAGTTTTGGCAAGTTGGTTAGGACATCTACTTTGTGCATGACACAAGTAATTTTTCCAACAATTGTTTACAGAAAGATTATTTCACTTATAATTCACTGTATCACAATTCCAGTGGGTCAGAAGTTTACATACACTAATTTGACTGTGCCTTTAAACAGCTTAGAAAATTCCAGAAAATAATGTCATGGCTTTAGAAGCTTCTGATAGGCTAATTGACATAATTTGAGTAAATTGAAGGTGTACCTGTGGATGTATTTCAAGGCCTACCTTCAAACTCAGTGCCTCTTTGCTTGACATCATGGGAAAATCAAAAATAAATCAGCCAAGACCTCAGAAAAAAATTAGTAGACCTCCGCAAGTCTGGTTCATCCTTCGGTGCAATTTCCAAACGCCTGAAGGTATCGTGTTCATCTGTACAAACAATAGTACGCAAGTATAAACACCATGGGACCATGCAGCAGTCATACTGCTCAGGAAGGAGACACGTTCTGTCTCCTAGAGATGAACGTTCTTTGGTGTGAAAAGTGCAAATCAATTCCAGAACAACAGCAACAGACCTTGTGAAGATGCTGGAGGAAACAGGTACAAAAGTATCTATATCCACAGTAAAACGAGTCCTATATCGACATAAACTGAAAGGCCGCTCAGCAAGGAAGAAGCCACTGCTCCAAAACCGCCATAAAAAAGGCAGACTATGGTTTGCAACTACACATGGGGACAAAGATCGTACTTTTTGGAGAAATGTCCTCTGGTCTGATGAAACAAAAATAGAACCGTTTGGCCATAAATTACCATTGTTATGTTTGGAGGAAAAAGGGGGTTGCTTGCAAGCTGCAGAACAACATCCCAACCATGAAGCACGGGGGTGGCAGCATCATGCTGTGGGGGTGCTTTGCTGCAGGAGGGACTGGTGCACTTCACAAAATAGATGGCATCATGAGGAAGGAAATTTATGCAGATATATTGAAGCAACATCTCAAGACATCAGTCAGGAAGTTAAAGCTTGGTCGCACATGGGTCTTCCAAATGGACAATGACCCCAAGCATACTTCCAAAGTTATGGCAAAATGGCTTTAAGACAACAAAGTCCTTAAGTGGCCATCACAAAGCCCTGACCTCAATCCTAGAGAACATTTGTGGGCAGAACTGAAAAAGCTTGTGCGAGCAAGGAGGCCTACAAACCTGACTCAGTTACATTTACATTTTAGTCATTTAGCAGACACTCTTATCCAGAGCGACTTACAGTTAGTGAGTGCATACATTTTTTCTTCTTCTTCATATTGGCCCCCCATGTACTCAGTTACACCAGCTCTGTCAGGAGGAATGGACCAAAATTCACCCAACTTATTGTGGGAAGCTTGTGGAAGGCTACCCGAAACATTTGACCAAAAGTTAAACAATTTAAAAAGGCAATGCTACCAAATACTAATTGAGTGTATGTAAACTTCTGACCCACTGGGAATGTGATGAAAGAACTAAAAGCTGAAATAAATCATTCTCTCTACTATTATAAGTGGTGATCCTAACTGACCTAATACAGGGAATTTTTACTAGGATTAAATGTCAGGAATTGTGAAAAACAGAGTTTAAATGTATTTGGCTAAGGTGTATGTAAACTTCCGACTTCAACTGTATATTAATGGTTTGAAACTGATATACAATATCTGCTAAATGGCATATATATATACACTGTACATATATGCTATATTATTATATGAGCCACCGTAGGGGCACGCACTACTCAAAGCAAATTTAGAAATTGTATTATTCAAAAACATAAAATACCGTCTAATACAGTCGTAACGTCAAAAATACGGTGATATTATATTTTGGCCATCTCGGCCAGCCCTAACAGGAGTATGCAGCTGTACTATTCCATGGCCCTAACAGGAGTATGCAGCTGTACTATTCCATGGCCCTAACAGGAGTATGCAGCTGTACTATTCCATGGCCCTAACAGGAGTATGCAGCTGTACTATTCCATGGCCCTAACAGGAGTATGCAGCTGTACTATTCCATGGCCCTAACAGGAGTATGCAGCTGTACTATTCCATGGCCCTAACAGGAGTATGCAGCTGTACTATTCCATGGCCCTAACAGGAGTATGCAGCTGTACTATTCCATGGCCCTAACAGGAGTATGCAGCTGTACTATTCCATGGCCCTAACAGGAGTATGCAGCTGTACTATTCCATGGCCCTAACAGGAGTATGCAGCTGTACTATTCCATGGTAACGGAATTGCGCGGAGACTCCGATTCACTTAAAATGTATGCCAAACAAAAAACGTATTTTCAAAGTTTAACAAACCATACAACTACTACTTCTATTACATTTACACAGAACATTTAACAAAAACACAGTTATTAATTATTATTATTATTATTAACATACTGGAAGAACTGTGCAGATGCAAAGTTTTATTAACAGAATTTTTTTTTTTTTTAAACCTCTTAAATATTTGCTCCGAATAAAGAGTCAACGATGTAGAAAGAATGGAAGCTATGTATGACATGGCACATTGACGTAAAAAATATAGATATATTTTGGTTATTGAACTACAGTAAGTGAAGTGGATTTACACTCGGTAACGGAATTGCGGTAACGGAATTTCATCATGGGTCCCTGATCTGTACTATACAGAAATGCATAATGATGGATATGAAAATCATTCTCTTTATGTATCCTGAATAGGAACACAAAAAAGTAGAAATCTGAAATATCCTCCTTCGCATATTTGGGTATTGTTCTACATTCTTATTTTAAATGCCCACAAATAAGACCAATTCTGGTTGGTCCGGACCAAATCTGAACCAATCTTAGACGTCTACGTTTCACAAGTTTGGACATCAAAGTACAGCACAGTACATTAGAGTATACAATACTGTGTCCTGTACTCAAATCAAATGTATTGGTCACATACACATGGTTAGCAGACGTTTTTTGCGAGTGTAGCGAAACGCTTGTGAGAACACTGCAAAGTTTCCTAAGGACCAGAAGCGAGGCAGCCCTCTCTGTCCGTGCCATTATCATACTGTGCTCTACTGGGTCCTGCGCTCTACTGGGTCCTGCGCTCTACTGGGTCCTGCGCTCTACTGGGTCCTGCGCTCTACTGGGTCCTGCGCTCTACTGGGCTGTCCAAACTTGTGAACCCAACTGTGGTTTTTGTGACAACTATGATTTCCCATTATAGCCAATTCAATTGCAGAAATTCCAATACGGATTTTTTGAAAATTCCATTAGCAATTTGGTAACTGATTTTCGAGTTTTAAAATCACTTAATTCATAAACAACATTTATATCGGTGAAAACACAAATTGATAAGTCTACCTTGACTTGTTACTTCTGTGAACTTTCATTATCCTCCCTCATAAGGGAGAGAAATTAGAAAATATCTTAAAGATGTGGGTTTTTGGTAATGGAATTTCAAGGCAAAAGGCAATGTTTATTAAACTTACAGAAGACAGAACAATTTCTCCAAAACGAAATATAAGTGTTGATATTAGTTGCCAGGGGTCTTAACTTCAACATTGTGTTTTGATGTATTTCTAATATCTTAACACTTTTTTTCCTGGTAGATGTTTTCTGAAGAACACTTTTCCATCTGTTTGACCAGAAATCAAAGCATTTGCTTATTGCTAATTTTGTGGATGGAAAATGGCTGAAAAACATATAGATGCCTTAATAAAAAATAATTATAGAGATTCAGCTTTCATTAGAGACATGCTCCTATGAACTTCACACTGGTGACACCACACTGTAATACGCTGAATGAGACACTACACTGTAATACGCTGAATGAGACACTACACTGTAATGCGCTGAATGAGACACCACACTGTAATACGCTGAATGAGACACTACACTGTAATGCGCTGAATGAGACACTACACTGTAATACGCTGAATGAGACACTACACTGTAATACGCTGAATGAGACCTACACTGTAAACCTGAATGAATGTAATGCGCTGAATGAGACACCACACTGTAATGCGCTGAATGAGACACCACACTGTAATGCGCTGAATGAGACACCACACTGTAATGCGCTGAATGAGACATCACACTGTAATGCGCTGAATGAGACACCACACTGTAATGCGCTGAATGGACACTACACTGTAATGCGCTGAATGAGACACTACACTGTAATGCGCTGAATGAGACACCACACTGTAATGAACGCTGAATGAGACACCACACTGTAATGCGCTGAATGAGACACTACACTGTAATGCGCTGAATGAGACACTACACTGCATTAGACTAAACAGCATGTCACGTGGATAGAAGTCTGTATGCTGCTGGAAGTGTGTGCATTCGCTTTTAGCCTGTGCTGACTGTCAGAGTAAAATGGGGTAGGTCTCTTCACAAACGCTCCCGTCAGACCCCCCCCCCCCCCCCCTCGTCAGACCCCATGTAGAGCAGTAGGATGGAGGCAGGAGTAAAAGCCTGATTACTGAGAGGCGGGGGGGAGAGAAGAGGGGAGGAAAAGGGGGAGGAGTGGAGGAGAGGAAGGGGGAGGAGAGGAAGGGGGAGAAGAGAAGAGGGGAGAGAAGAGGGGAGAGAAGAGGGAGAGAAGAGGGGGAGGGTGGAGGAGAGACGAGGGGAGGTTGGAGGAGAGAAGAGGAGGGTGGAGTGGATAAGGGAGGAGAAACAAGCCCAACCGTCACGGACGCCCGCCTGACGCATACACACTCAGCGTATACACACACACACACACACACAGAAAAGCGCGCACACACACTATACTTTAACATGTGGCCAGTAATCCACACATGTAGAGGCAGCAACATGGGCGTGAAAGAGAGAGGCTATGTCCAAAATGGCACCCTATACAGTGCTCGTTGGGCCCTTGTCAAAAGTAGTGCACTGGATATGGAACAGGTTGCCATTTGGGACGACAGACATGGATCGAACAGACAGGCTGAGGGTGACGCCAGATGTAGATCTGACCAACTACATAATACAGCACAAAGTGCATTAAATCAAAAAGCTATATATTTTTTAAACCACTAGGCCCTAATTGTGTACTTTGGTCATCAATATAGGCCGTAGGCAACAGTACAGGGGGCTTTGCCTTTAATCCAACTGAAAAGAAAAAACATAAAATGAAAGGACGCCTCACAGGTCCTCAACTGGCAGCTTCATAAAAAAATGCCCAGGCGTTGCCTATAATTTCCACCTGTTGTCTATTCCATTTGCACAACAGCATGTGAAATGTATTGTCAATCAGTGTTGCTTCCTAAGTGGACAGTTTGATTTCACAGAAGTGTGATTGACTTGGAGTTACATTGTGTAGGGAGTAGTACACAGCATTGTACGAGATCTTCAGTTTCTTGCCAATTTCTCGCATGGAATAGCCTTCATTTCTCAGAACAAGAATAGACTGACGAGTTTCAGAAGAAAGTTCTTTGTTTCTGGCCATTTTGATCCTGTAATCAAACCCACAATTGCTGATGCTCCAGATACTCAACTAGTCTCAAGAAGGCCAGTTTTATTGCTTCTTTAATCAGCACAACAGTTTTCAGCTGTGCTAACATAATTGCAAAAGGGTTTTCTAATGATCAATTAGCCTTTTAAAATGATAAACATGGATTAGCAAACACAACGTGCCATTGGAACAGAGGACTGATGGTTGCTGATAATGGGCCTCTGTACGCCTATGTAGATATTCCATTAAAAATCAGCCGTTTCCAGCTACAATAGCCATTTACAACATTAACAATGTCTACACTGTATTTCTGATCAATTATGTTATTTTAAAATGGACAAAAAAATTGCTTTTCTTTCGAAAAAAAGGACCCCAAACGTTTGAATGGTAGTGTACACACACACAAAGTCAAAAGTTTGGACAGACCTACTCATTCCAGGGTTTTTCTTTATTTTTACTATTTTCTACATTGTAGAATAATAGTGAAGACATCAAAACTATGAAATAATGTAGTAAACAAAAAAGTGTTAAACATATGAAAATATATTTTATATATTTGAGATTCTTCAAATAGCCACCCTTGTGAACAGAGTCCCCCATGGTGGCGGTGGGGTTATGGTATGGGCAGGCATAAGCTACGGACAAAATTGCAGAGTGATACCGCTCACACACACAGAGAGACCACACTGCTCCCACACACCAGAGACAGAGGAGAGACAGAAGACAGAGACATAGACAGAGACATAGGGCCGAGACAGAGACAGAGACAGAGACAGAGACCAGAGACAGAGACGGGACCAGAGACAGCGACAGAGGACAGAGACAGAGACAGAGAGAGAGAGAGAGAGTGAGAGAGAGATATGCCGAGAGAAGAGAGGAGAGAGAGGAGAGAGGAGAGAGAGAGAGAGAGAGAAGAGAGAGCGAGAGAGCGAGAGGAGCGAGAGAGAGAGAGAGAGAGAGAGAGAAGAGAGAGAGCTCACAGAGAGAAACAGACCTAGAGAGAAAGTGACAGCGATGAAGGGTGAAAGCCATGAGAGATAGACAGTGTGTGCTAAACAAACCCAAGTCTCTACCCATATTCTGCTGTTGGCTAACATGCCGCTGTGTAATCTGTAGGCTCCACCCACCCACCCACACAGAAACAGTCCCTCTCTGAACACACATTGAAGCCTCACAGCTTGTGAGATGCAGGAGCTAAAGCCAACTGCAGCGCAGATAGTGCAGACACTTCATATCATAACACTTTCAGTTTCACAACCTCATTCACACTCTGCTGCATTGAGCCAAACACACTCCTCTCTCTCGGAGTGATGTGTGTGTGTGTGTGTGTGTGGTTGGACCATTAGTCCTCACAAGGATGGTAAAACTAGGAAAGGCCATTTCTCCGGTCCCCACATGGGAAAAGGCTATTTTAGGCGGCTTACAATTAGTGTAAGGGGTTAAGAAAAATAGGATTTTGAATGGGAATCAAACGTTTGTTTTACTGTCCTTGTGGGCACCAAACGTGTGTGTGTGTGTGTGTGTGTGTTGTCCAACTGAACTGCTGTAACTAAAAGGGGAGTGATGTTATGCGAGACTTTCAAACAACTGTCCAAAGCAAACTCCCTGGAGATCAGCCAATTCCTCTCGTTCAGTTCTGTACAATCATTGAGGTTTTGAAAAGGTGTCTCAGAGAATTCGAGTAAGACATCTGTGTCCGTCGACTAGTTCTGCGCTCCGAGTAGTGTGTGAAGTAGGCCATACAAACCGTCTGCAACCGAATGCTATTCAGCGTCTTGGTTCATAATAACCTGGTTGTTGTTTGACAAAACGTACATAATAGTGTGTTATAAGGCTTAGATTAGAAAACGGAGGAATAGCGATATGGCCGTCAAGGTTCTAAAATAGGCATTATGCTAATTGACCTGAGCGGGGTGAAACAGTAAAAAACTGAAATCAGTTTTGGGGGCTTTCCCTAACGAGACATAATGCATGTGTGCAAAACCTCAAAGAGGAACATGTAGGCTTATGTTGTCTGTGAATGAGTGTGAGTAAAGCTACTTGAGTTTCTTTCCTTCATGCGTAGTAGTAACAACTAAATATCACAGGAAATGACCGCTTGGTGTTCGTCATCACAGTGAGAAGGACAGCATGACTTCACTTACTCCGAGCAGCTTACAACTCAACTCAGCAAAAAAACAGAAACGTCCCCTTTTCAGGACCCTGTCTTTCAAAGATAATTCGTAAAAATCTAAATAACTTCACAGATCTTCATTGTAAAGGGTTTAAACACTGTTTCCCATGCTTATTCAATGAACCATAAACAATTAATGAACATGCACCTGTGGAACAGTCGTTAAGACACTAACAGCTGACAGACGGTAGGCAATTAAGGTCACAGTTATGAAAACTTAGAACGCTAAAGAGGCCTTTCTCCTGACTGAAAAACACCAAAAGAAAGATGCCCAGGGTCCCTGCTCATCTGCGTGAACGTGCCTTAGGCATGCTGCAAGGAGGCATGAGGACTGCAGATGTGGCCAGGGCAATAAATTGCAATGTCCGTACTGTGAGACGCCTAAGACAGCACTACAGGGAGACAGGACAGACAGCTGATCGTCCTCGCAGTGGCAGACCACGTGTAACACCTGCACAGGATCGGTACATCCGAACATGACACCTGTGGGACAGGTACAGGATGGCAACAACAACTGCCCGAGTTACACCAGGAACGCAAAATCCCTCCATCAGTGCTCAGACTGTCCGCAATAGGCTGAGAGAGGCTGGACTGAGGTCTTGTAGGCCTGTTGTAAGGCAGGTCCTCACCAGACATCACTGGCAACAACGTTGCCTATGGGCACAAACCCACCGTCTCTGGACCAGACAGGACTGGCAAAAAGTGCTCTTCATTGACGAGTCGCGGTTTTGTCTCACCAGGGGTGATGGTCGGATTCGCGTTTATCATCGAAGGAATGAGCGTTACACCGAGGCCTGTACTCTGGAGCGGGATCGAGGTGGAGGGTCCGTCATGGTCTGGGGCGGTGTGTCACAGCATCATCGGACTGAGCTTGTTGTCATTGAAGGCAATCTCAACGCTGTGTGTTACAGGGAAGACATCCTCCTCCCTCATGTGGTACCCTTCCTGCAGTCTCATCCTGACATGACCCTCCAGTATGACAATGCCACCAGCCATACTGCTCGTTTTGTGCGTGATTTCCTGCAAGACAGGAATGTCAGTGTTCTGCCATGGCCAGCGAAGAGCCCGGATCTCAATCCCATTGAGCACGTCTGGGACCTGCTGGATCGGCGGGTGAGGGCTAGGGCCATTCCCCCCAGAAATGTCCGGGAACTTGCAGGTGCCTTGGTGGAAGAGTGGGGTAACATCTCACAGCAAGAACTGACAAATCTGGTGCAGTTCATGAGGAGGAGATGCACTGCTGTACTTAATGCAGCTGGTGGCCACACCAGATACTGACTGTTACTTTTGATTTTGACCCCCCCCCCTTGTTCAGGGACACATTAGTCAATTTCTGTTAGTCACATGTCTGTGGAACTTGTTCAGTTTGTCTCAGTGGTTGAATCTTTATGTTCATACAAATATTTATGTGTTAAGTTAGCTGAAAATAAACGCAGTTGACAGTGAGAGGACATGTCTTTTTTTGCTGAGTTTACATCAATGAATAAATAAGTCCAAATGACATGAACGTGGTCTCAAACAGACAGCTGGCCAGGAGTTCCACATAGATATACATCATGTAGAACAGATGATTCTTCTGACGGTTCAGATAGATATATATCATGTAGAACAGATGATTCTTCTGATGGTTCAGATAGATATACATCATGTAGAACAGATGATTCTTCTGACGGTTCAGATAGATATATATCATGTAGAACAGATGATTCTTCTGACGGTTCAGATAGATATATATCATGTAGAACAGATGATTCTTCTGACGGTTCAGATAGATATACATCATGTAGAACAGATTATTCTTCTGACGGTTCAGATAGAATATATATCATGTAGAACAGATGATTCTTCTGACGGTTCAGATAGATATATATCATGTAGAACAGATGATTCTTCTGACGGTTCAGATAGATATACATCATGTAGAACAGATGATTCTTCTTGCACAGAGACAGCTGACATGTTTGGAGACTTGTTCAGATAGATTGATCAAAACAAGGCCTTTCATCTTCAGCAAGGAGTTATTCTCCTTCAGTTGTACAGTCAGAAATACAATATGTAACCTTGACGGTTCAAATAGAAATACATTTGGTAGATTGTAGAACACATAAATTCTTCGTAGCCAACTGTATATGTAGCGGGGATGATTTAGAGAGTCACGCTTTCATGGTGAGGTAAAACCCTGCCTGCAACATAAAAACCAGTGTCACCCAAGGCCCAAAAGAGAATTCCCACTTGGTCTAATGGTGAAGACGTTGGTTTCCCAAGCGGAAGCCGACCAGTTAGGCCACTTGGTCTAATGGTGAAGACGTTGGGTTTCCCAAGCGGAAGCCGACCAGTTAGGCCACTTGGTCTAATGGTGAAGACGTTGGTTTCCCAAGCGGAAGCCGACCAGTTAGGCCACTTGGTCTAATGGTGAAGACGTTGGGTTTCCCAAGCGGAAGCCGACCAGTTAGGCCACTTGGTCTAATGGTGAAGACGTTGGTTTCCCAAGCGGAAGCCGACCAGTTAGGCCACTTGGTCTAATGGTGAAGACGTTGGTTTCCCAAGCGGAAGCCGACCAGTTGGGCCACTTGGTCTAATGGTGAAGACGTTGGGTTTCCCAAGCAGAAGCCGACCAGTTGGGCCACTTGGTCTAATGGTGAAGACGTTGGGTTTCCCAAGCGGAAGCCGACCAGTTAGGCCACTTGGTCTAATGGTGAAGACGTTGGTTTCCCAACCGGAAGCCGACCAGTTAGGCCACTTGGTCTAATGGTGAAGACGTTTGTTTCCCAAGCGGAAGCCGACCAGTTGGGCCTTCGTATACATTCCATCTGTGTACAGCATTACTGAGTGTTCTGTACCTGAACTAAATACAAGCCAGACTATGGGACATTGGTCGCAACAATGTTTTCCGTGGCGTCACGCAATATCATTTATTTTAATAATCTTATAAAAAGTCATTCACAATGCTTTATTAAAAAAAGTGTATTGACTACTGAGATGGTATTCAAGAAATAAGTTCCATAATTTTTTCATGACATTGAAAATATGTTTTATGTGCAACCTAATCCAGTCATGCATTGTGGGTAGACAATTATGCTATTGTTATATTTTACAAACCTCAGTCAACAGTTACTAGTCCATCATCCTGCGGAGGTCGCTACTCTGGGGCAGAAAAGGACCTCAGTCAACAGTTACTAGTCCATCATCCTGCGGAGGTCGCTACTCTGGGGCAGAAAAGGACCTCAGTCAACAGTTACTAGTCCATCATCCTGCGGAGGTCGCTACTCTGGGGCAGAAAAGGACCTCAGGTCAACAGTTACTAGTCCATCATCCTGCGGAGGTCGCTACTCTGGGGCAGAAAAGGACCTCAGTCAACAGTTACTAGTCCATCATCCTGCGGAGGTCGCTACTCTGGGGCAGAAAAGGACCTCAGTCAACAGTTACTAGTCCATCATCCTGCGGAGGTCGCTACTCTGGGGCAGAAAAGGTCAACATGCTGCTGTTCCTCGCCAGAAACCTTTAGGTAGGCCTGAGACATGGTAAAAAAACAACTACATTTACAGTTTACATTTTAGTCATTTAGCAGACGCTCTTATCCAGAGCGACTTACAGTCGGGAATCGAAGCCACAACCCTGGCGTTGCGAACGCCATGCTCTATCAACTCAGTTGCTCTACCAACTGAGCTACATCCCTGCCGGCCATTCCCTCCACTACCCTGGACGACGCTGGGCCAATTGTGCGCCGCCCCATGGGCCTCCCGGTCGCGGCCGGCTGCGACAGAGCCTGGATTCGAACCAGGATCTCTAGTGGCACAGTTAGCACTGCGATGCCTTAGACCACTGCGCCACTCAGGAGTACACTAGACCAAATGGTTCCTAATTACACTTACATTTTAAATGTAGCCTATTTTAAAATACAGATGCATCTTATTGGAAACACAGCCTATAGGATAGCACCAGGGGTATTCAACTCTTACCCTATGAGATCCACAGCCTATAGGATAGCACCAGGGGTATTCAACTCTTACCCTATGAGATCCACAGCCTATAGGATAGCACCAGGGGTATTCAACTCTTACCCTATGAGATCCACAGCCTATAGGATAGCACCAGGGGTATTCAACTCTTACCCTATGAGATCCACAGCCTATAGGATAGGACCAGGGGTATTCAACTCTTACCCTATGAGATCCACACAGCCGATAGGATAGCACCAGGGGTATTCAACTCTTACCCTATGAGATCCACACAGCCTATAGCATAGCACCAGGGGTATTCAACTCTTACCCTATGAGATCCACACAGCCTACAGGATAGCACCAGGGGTATTCAACTCTTACCCTATGAGATCCACAGCCGATAGCATAGGACCAGGGGTATTCAACTCTTACCCTATGAGCCATGTTCATTCAAGTGTTATAAGGAACGTTATAGGCTAAATATTAATTTGTTTTATCTGATTGTCGTTGGACACGCCTACTCATTCAAGGGTTTTTCTTTATTTCGACTATTTTCTACATTGTAGAATAATAGTGAAGACATCAAAACTATTAAATAACACGTATGGAATCATGTAGTAACCAAAAAAGTGTTAAACAAATCAAGCAAAGGTTGGCTATTTGAAGAACCTCAAATATCAAATATATTTGGATTTGTTTAACACTTTTTTGGTTACTACATGATTCCATACATGTTATTTAATAGTTTATGTCTTCACTATTATTCTACAATGTAAAAAATAGTCAAAATAAAGAAAAACCCTTGAATGAGTAGGTGTGTCCAAACTTTTGACTGGTAGTGTATATAAATGCACAATTTGTAAGCTATTGAAAATTAAATTGTTTGTGCGACAACGCCGACTCATCATTTATTTTTTGTTCCCGTTTATTGAAAGTGCTGCTTTGGGAGTTTATGCCCAATTGCCTGTTGCGCAATTCAAGGAAATGTATTTTAAAAAACCGACAACATTATAAATATTAGTTTATAAATTTAACTTTAACAAAGTAACATTTACCGTAACTTTTATTGACATTAGCCTATGTGTAGGGCCTATATTATTGGCTGCTTGGTTTGAAAGGAGGGATTCTCTGATTTTAGACTTTGGTCCTGTAAAGCAGAAATGTACCAGGTTTGTTTAAACTTTCTATTCGATTAGTCCATCTGATTTGTTTGTTCTCTCTCTCATTATTACTATACTATGTTTCTATTTAGGCTCTTCGTAAACAGCTTTGAGATGGAACTCTGTTAGGCTTATAGAGTAGAGTACGGTATACCTAGGCCAACAAGTCACGTTCAAATTGAAAAATGGGGAGAAAAAAAAGGGAAATTAATATGTTAAAACAATAAGCCAGACAACAGAGTGTCCGCTGTAAAAGGCCCATGATCATCCCACATGTTAAAACAATAAGCCAGACAACAGAGTGTCCGCTGTAAAAAGGTCCATGATCATCCCACATGTTAAAACAATAAGCCAGACAACAGAGTGTCCGCTGTAAAAGGCCCATGATCATCCCACATGTTAAAACAATAAGCCAGACAACAGAGTGTCCGCTGTAAAAAGGCCCATGATCCTCCCACATGTTAAAACAATAAGCCAGACAACAGAGTGTCCGCTGTAAAAAGGTCCATGATCATCCCACATGTTAAAACAATAAGCCAGACAACAGAGTGTCCGCTGTAAAAGGCCCATGATCATCCCACATGTTAAAACAATAAGCCAGACAACAGAGTGTCCGCTGTAAAAAGGTCCATGATCATCCCACATGTTAAAACAATAAGCCAGACAACAGAGTGTCCGCTGTAAAAAGGCCCATGATCCTCCCACATGTTAAAACAATAAGCCAGACAACAGAGTGTCCGCTGTAAAAGGCCCATGATCATCCCACACGTTAAAACAATAAGCCAGACAACAGAGTGTCCGCTGTAAAAGGCCCATGATCATCCCACACGTTAAAACAATAAGCCAGACAACAGAGTGTCCGCTGTAAAAAGGCCCATGATCCTCCCACATGTTAAAACAATAAGCCAGACAACAGAGTGTCCGCTGTAAAAGGCCCACGATCATCCCACATGTTAAAACAATAAGCCAGACAACAGTGTCCGCTGTAAAAAGGCCCATGATCATCCCACACGTTAAAACAATAAGCCAGACAACAGAGTGTCCGCTGTAAAAGGCCCATGATCATCCCACATGTTAAAACAATAAGCCAGACAACAGAGTGTCCGCTGTAAAAGGCCCATGATCCTCCCACATGTTAAAACAATAAGCCAGACAACAGAGTGTCCGCTGTAAAAGGCCCATGATCATCCCACATGTTAAAACAATAAGCCAGACAACAGAGTGTCCGCTGTAAAAAGGCCCATGATCATCCCACATGTTAAAACAATAAGCCAGACAACAGAGTGTCCGCTGTAAAAGGCCCATGATCCTCCCACATTGGAGAGGAGAGAGAACACACGTTAGGCCCCATCCGACTTTTAGCTCTGCTTTGGTGATCTCCACTCGGTCTACAATCTACCTTGTTCTCTCGCATTACGTTCAATAGTCGACCATCATATGTATTGAACATTTAGGCTACGGCCAATAGGGAATAGGCCGTTTGGCACGTCGCCCTGCTGTGTGCTCACTGCAATGTTGTGCACCGCCAAGACTCCGGAGGTGCAGTCAAATTCAAATATGCTTAAACCCACAATGTCATCACCATCGACGATAGACGATCCAATGGTAAATATAGCCCAAACCTAGAACAGACTACAGTCAGTATGTAAACACTGATAAAATGTTTTATGATATACGGAGTAAACAGCAAAGTAGGGAGGCAATGCTCCTCTTCCGGCCAAGTCACTGAGGAACATTCTCCCAGTGTGTGGTAGGTAGTGGACTGGACCCTACCACTCTAGTGGTGTACTCTAGTAATCCATCCATGTATGCACTTTACTTGACAAAACCAAAGTATTTCCATAAGTAGGTTAGTGCAACAATGGGATACCGTCCTCAGGTGAATGACTTAGGCTTTGTTTACACAGGCAGCCCAATTCTCATCTTTTGCCAATAATTGGCATTTCGAACCTTTCAAAATCAGATCTTTTGCCCAAAATAAATCACATCCTTCGGCTACAGCCCAGAGTGCCGATCCCTAGTTAGGTTTATCTTACACCGAGATCAAACTACCAGATGCCTCTGTATGTAAACAGGTAAAAGGGGAAGACCCCCTGAGAAGGTCACCATCATGTTTATTTACATTTACATTTTAGTCATTTAGCAGACGCTCTTATCCAGAGCCACTTAAAGTTAGTGAGTGCATTCATTTTATTTTTTATTTTTTTATTTTGGCCCCCCCAAAGTAATTTTTTTCTTCGCCTCAAACAAGTAAACAAAATCTGTTTTTGCATCCATTGAGAATTACAATAGTTCCTCAACGTAGCCTATTAGAAAAATATTTCCAGCTCTCTCCCTTTCGATAACCACTCAGCATGAAAGGGAAAAGAAAAGAAAAAAATTAATGCTCTGGTCTGGTGGAAACGTCATAAAATAACCCTAATTACTTCTTATCCCTTGTGTCTGTCTGTCCCGAGCTCACTGGGTCGGGAAACTGAGGACACATAATTTGATACAATGTTGCAAGTTTTCTAGCACAAGCTTTGGGCCGGACTAAGTTAATAGTTGATACAATGTTTCAAGGAGCTTCAGGCTGGACCCAAGTTAATACAGTGAGGGAAAAAAGTATTTGATCCCTTGCTGATTTTGTACGTTTGCCCACTGACAAAGAAATTATCAGTCTATCATTTTAATGGTAGGTTTATTTGAACAGTGAGAGACAGAATAACAACAACAAAATCCAGAAAAACGCATGTCAAAAATGTTATTAAAAATATATATTTTTTTCACCTTTATTTAACCAGGTAAGCCAGTTGAGAACAAGTTCTCATTTACAACTGCGACCTGGCCAAGATAAAGCAAAGCAGTGCGATTTAAAAACAAAACAGAGTTACATATGGGGTAAACAAAACATAAAGTCAAAAATACAACAGAAAATATATATACAGTGTGTGCAAATGTAGTAAGTTATGGAGGTAAGGCAATAAATAGGCCATAGTGCAGAATAATTACAATTTAGTATTAACACTGGAATGATAGATGTGCAAGAGATGATGTGCAAATAGAGATACTGGGGTGCAAAAGAGCAAAATAAATAACAATATAGGGATGAGGTAGTTGGGTGGGCTAATTACAGATGGGCTGTGTACAGGTGCAGTGATCGGTAAGGTGCTCTGACAACTGATGCTTAAAGATAGTGAGGGAAATAAGTATTTGACCCCCTCTCAATCAGAAAGATTTCTGGCTCCCAGGGGTCTTTTTTATACAGGTAACGAGCTGAGGTTAGGAGCACACTCTTAAAAGGGAGTGCTCCTAATCTCAGCTTGTTACCTGTATAAAAGACACCTGTCCACAGAAGCAATCAATCAATCAGATTCCAAACTCTCCACCATGGCCAAGACCAAAGAGCTCTCCAAGGAAGTCAGGGACAAGATTGTAGACCTACACAAGGCTGGAATGGGCTACAAGACCATTGCCAAGCAGCTTGGTGAGAAGGTGACAACAGTTGGTGCGATTATTCGCAAATGGAAGACACAAAAGACCTGTCAATCTCCCTCGGCCTGGGGCTCCATGCAAGATCTCACCTCGTGGAGTTGCAATGATCATGAGAACGGTGAGGAATCAGCCCAGAACTACACGGGAGGATCTTGACAATGATCTCAAGGCAGCTGGGACCATAGTCACCAAGAAAACAATTGGTAACACTACGCCGTGAAGGACTGAAATCCTGCAGCGCCCGCCTAGGTCCCCCTGCTCAAGAAAGCACATATACAGGCCCGTCTGAAGTTCGCCAATGAACATCTGAATGATTCAGAGGAGAACTGGGTGAAAGTGTTGTGGTCAGATGAGACCAAAATGGAGCTCTTTGGCATCAACTCAACTCGCCGTGTTTGGAAGAGGAGGAATGCTGCCTATGACCCCAAGAACACCATCCCCACCGTCAAACATGGAGGTGGAAACATTATGCTTTGAGGGTGTTTTTCTGCTAAGGGGACAGGACAACTTCACTGCATCAAAGGAACGATGGACGGGGCCATGTACCGTCAAATCTTGGGTGAGAACCTCCTTCCCTCAACCAGGGCATTGAAAATGGGTCGTGGATGGGTATTTCAGCATGACAATGACCCAAAACACACGGCCAAGGCAACAAAGGAGTGGCTCAAGAAGAAGCACATTAAGGTCCTGGAGTGGCCTAGCCAGTCTCCAGACCTTAATCCCATAGAAAATCTGTGGAGGGAGCTGAAGGTTTGAGTTGCCAAACGTCAGCCTCGAAACCTTAATGACTTGGAGAAGATCTGCAAAGAGGAGTGGGACAAAATCCCTCCTGAGATGTGTGCAAACCTGGTGGCCAACTACAAGAAACATCTGACCTCTGTGATTGCCAACAAGGGTTTTGCCACCAAGTACTAAGTCATGTTTTGCAGAGGGGTCAAATACTTATTTCCCTCATTAAAATGCAAATCAATTTATAACATTTTTGACATATGTTTTTTCTGGATTTTTTGTTGTTGTTATTCTGTCTCTCACTGTTCAAATAAACCTACCATTAAAATTATAGACTGATCGTGTCTTTGTCAGTGGGCAAACGTACAAAATCAGCAGGGGATCAAATACTTTTTTCCCCTCACTGTAGTTGATACAATGTTTCAAGGAGCTTCAGGCTGACCCAAGTTAATAGTTGATACAATGTTTCCAGTTCCTCGCAGACAGGCCATGCGTAGCCAATGTGATTTATAGGATACAGAATATTTTCTACTTTTAGATTGGTTTCATTTTCATGTAGATAGAATTTTGATCAACCACATGACATTGATTGATATATGAGGACTATTATGTGCATATCAAAATCATAAAACTGGCACCCAGATCAGTAGAAATGTTACGATAACTTGCCACTGCAAATGGAAAAAGGTTGCAGACCGCTGGTGTAGCCTATTACCGACAACTTTGTGAGCATAATGGCGGACTCTGTGAAGGCCAGCAGCAGCGGGTAGTCTTCTGGTTAGGGGCGGACTCTGTGAAGGCCAGCTACCGGCGGAGGGAACAGGCTTTTTCTTTTTTTCTGGTTAGGCTATATTGATCTCTGGCTCCCTCTTTAGTAATTTGTGAGACTTCATTTGTAAATCGCAGTGCTTAAAAGCATCAGACAAGATCAGTAGCCTATGTATGTACTAGTATATAGTTGATTTTATTAAAAAACAGACACACCCTATGTATGGGAAAATACACGTTTTAAAATGTTGACCAATCGATTAGTCGAAAGAACAGCCGACTCTCGGTCAACCAATATATATATTTTTTTTTTGGTTGGGGACAGCCTTATTGCCTATGTAAACACATAAAAGGTTGTGATGATATAATGGTGCGTAAATATGATGGTGGAAGAACCTGTACTGAGTAGAAACAAAACCTCTTAAAAACAGGGTCGCTATGACCCAGTCTCCAGTGGCATCTGGTCCACTGCTGCTGTGGGTGGGTTGAAATCTGGTGTATAATATAATGTATGCCATTTGAAATAATGTATCCTTTTATCCAAAAGAGACTTACATTTGACATACAGGTGAACCCGGGCATCAAACCCACTATCCTGGTGTTGCTAGCACCACGCTCTACCAACTAAGCTACAGAGGAGCTTGGTGTATGAATGCAAGGCCTTGAATAGAAGGGCTACTGGTGGATTTCATGTCAGGTAAAGCTAGAATCACAATGGTCTACTTCACATTCGTGGCCTCCAGCACCACCCCAACATGTGAACGCTGCACCTTTCTATGTTCTGTAGTAAAAAATAAATAAAAAGAGGAAGACAAGTGTTTCCAAAGACATCAGTGTGCATCGTGTGATTTTAACTATTTACGAGTACGCATTGCCTACTAAGTGGTTGATGATGTCATTGGAAATACTCATCTTCTGCTATCTTTAAAAAAAAAAAACATGATGTTGGAGATTAATATGAAGTAGAACATCTTAGAAAATGTCCCTTTTAAAATGTCAGTTTTACTGATATTGGAGGCATTCGTAATAAATGACGTAAGAAATGAATCCAAATTAGACCCCTTGTGTGACCATATGCTGGTGCGGTTGGCCCTGGGTTCCTCCTAATGCAAGACAATGATAGACCACATGTGGCTGGAGTGTGTCAGCAGTTCCTGCAAGAGGAAGGCATTGATGCTATGGACTGGCCCTCCCGTTCCCCAGACCTGAATCCAATTGAGCACATCTGGGACATCATGTCTTGCTCCATCCACTAACGCCACGTTGCACCACAGACTGTCCAGGAGTTGGCGGATGCTTTAGTCCAGGTCTGGGAGGAGATCCCTCAGGAGACCATCCGCCACCTCATCAGGAGCATGCCCAGGCGTTGTAGGGAGGTCATACAGGCATGTGGAGGCCACACACACTACTGAGCCTCATTTTGACTTGTTTTAAGGACATTACATCAAAGTTGGATCAGCCTGTTGTGTGGTTTTCCACTTTAATTTTGAGGGTGACTCCAAATCCAGACCTCCATGTGTTGATACATTTGATTTCCATTAATAATTTGTGTGATTTTGTTGTCAGCACATTCAACTATGTAAAGAAAAAAGTATTTAATAAGATTATTTCATTCATTCAGATCTAGGATGTGTTATTTTAGTGTTCCCTTAATTTTTTTGAGCAGTGTATAAACACCATGGGACCATGCAGCCGTCATACTGCTCAGGAAGGAGACGCGTTCTGTCTCCTAGAGATGAACGTACTTTGATGCGAAAAGTGCAAATCAATCCCAGAACAACAGCAAAGGACCTTGTGAAGATGCTGGAGGAAACAGGTACAAAAGTATCTATATCCACAGTAAAAACGAGTCCTATATCGACATAACCTGAAAGGCGGCTCAGCAAGGAAGAAGCCACTGCTCCAAAACCACCATAAAAAAGCCAGACTACGGTTTGCAACTGCATATGGGGACAAAGATCGTACTTGAAGCACGGGGGTGGCAGCATCATGCTGTGGGGGCGCTTTGCTGCAGGAGGGACTGGTGCACTTCACAAAATAGATGGCATCATGAGGAAGGAAAATTATGTGGATATATTGAAGCAACATCTCAAGACATCAGTCAGGAAGTTAAAGCTTGGTCGCAAATGGGTCTTCCAAATGGACAATGTCCCCAAGCATACTTCCAAAGTTATGGCAAAATGGCTTAAGGACAACAAAGTCAAGGTATTGGAGTGGCCATCACAAAGCCCTGACCTCAATCCTATAGAAAATTTGTTGGCAGAACTGAAAAAGCGTGTGCGAGCAAGGAGGCCTACAAACCTGTCAGAAGGAATGGGCCAAAATTCACCCAACTTATTGTGGGAAGCATGTGGGAGGCTACCCGAAACGTTTGACCCAAGTTAAACAATTTAAAGGCAATGCTACCAAATACTAATTGAGTGTATGTAAACTTCTGACCCACTGGGAATGTGATGAAATAAATAAAAGTTGAAATAAATCATTCTCTACTATTATTCTGACATTTCACATTCTTAAAATAAAGTGGGGATCCTAACTGACCTAAGACAGGGAATTTTTACTAGGATTAAATGTCAGGAATTGTGAAAAACTGAGTTTAAATGTATTTGGCTAAGGTGTATGTAAACTTACGACTTCAACTGTACATGTCGGTTGTTTTGCTCTAGGACGTCCACAAGCCTCTCAAGACTCGTCTACAATCTACACACAATACCCCATAATGACGAAGCTAAATGTTTTGTTAATTTATCTAAAACAAGAAATACTTTAATACCTTATTCACATGAGTATTGAGACCCTTTGCTATGAGCTCAGGTGCATCCTGTTTGCATTGATCATAATATGCCATTTAGCAGACGCTTTTATCCAAAGCGACTTAGTCATGTGTGCATACATTTTTACGTATGGGTGGTCCCGGGGATCGAACCCACTACCCTGGCGTTACAAGCGCCATGCTCTACCAATTGAGCTACAACTTGATTGGAGTCCACCTGTGGTAAATTAAATTGATTGGACATGATTTGGAAAGGCACACATGTCTATATAAAAAGGTCCCCACAGTTGACAGTGCATGTCAGAGCAAAAACCAAGCCATGAGGTCGAAGGAATTGTCCGTAGAGCTCAGAGACAGGATTGTGTCGAGGCACAGATCTGGGGAAGGATACCAAAAAAATGTCTGCAGCATTGAAGGTCCCCAAGAACACAGTGGCCTCCATCATTCTTAAATGGAAGAAGTTTGGAACCACCAAGACCCTTCCTAGAGCTGGCCGCCCGGCCAAACTGAGCAATCGGGGGAGAAGGGCCTTGGTCAGGGAGGTGACCAAGAACCCGATGGTCACTCTGACAGAGCTCCAGAGTTCCTCTGTGGGGATGGGAGAACCTTCCAGATGGACAACCATCTCTGCAGCACTCCACCAATCAGACCTTTATGGTAGAGTGGCCAGACGGAAGCCACTCCTCAGTAAAAGGCACATGACAGCCCGCTTGGAGTTTGCCAAATGGCACCTAAAGGACTCTGACCATGAGAAACAAGATTCTCTGGTCTGATGAAACCAAGATTGAACTCTTTGGCCTGAATGCCAAGCGTCACATCTGGAGGAAACCTGGCACCATCCCTAGGGTGAAGCATGGTGGTGGCAGCATCATGATATGGGGATGTTTTTCAGCAGCAGCGACTGGGAGACTAGTCAGGATCGATGGAAAGATGAATGGAGCAAAGTACAGAGAGATCCTTGATGAAAACCTGCTCCAGAGCGCTCAGGACCTCAGACTGGGGCAAAGGTTCACCTTCCAACAGGACAACAACCCTAAGCACACAGCAAAGACAACGCAGGAGTGGCTTCGGGAAAAGTCTCTGAATGTCCTTGAGTGACCCCGCCAGAGCCCGGACTTGAACCCGATCGAACATCTCTGGAGAGACCTGAAAATAGCTGTGCAGCAACGTTCCCCATCCAACCTGACAGAGCTGGAGAGGATCTGTAGAGAAGAATGGGAGAAACTTCCCAAATACAGGTGTGCCAAGCTTGTAGCGTCATACCCAAGAAGACTCTAAGCTGTAATCGCTGCCAAAAGTGCTTCAACAAAGTACTGTGTAAAGGGTCTGAATACTTATGTAAATGTCATTTGTTTTTTTTATTTTAAATACATGAAAAAAATTCTACAAACCTGTTTTTGCTTTGTCGTTATTGGGTAGTGTGTGTAGATTGATGAGGGGGAAAACAAACAATTTAATCCATTTTAGAATAAGGCTGTAACGTAACAAAATGTGGAAAAAGTCAAGGGGTCTGAATACTTTTCCGAATGCACTGTGTTGACAGTCATTAAATGAACAATTCATTTTGCATGCTGAACAACAAATGAATTAGTGGGTGATGGTGATTTTAGATAAAAAGTGGGGGGGACAAAAAGCAAACATTACATAAACCATAGACATACTTCATTTACACACACAAACACACAGAGAGAAGTCAGCTCAGACAGATCCAGCTCAGACAGATCCAGCTCAGAGAGGCCCAGCCCGTGAGCTTCATCAGCAGCAGATTTTAATTTAGAAATGGATAACGAATGTGTTCATGCAACAATTATTAGTGCATCGAATCGAGTCGTTCCTCTAATCAAACTGAATAGTTACAAACCAAAACGCATCGTTCCTTTAAATCGCATCGTAGTCCATGTATCTAGATACGTATCGAATCGTCTTAAAAGGGAAAGATGCACATCCCTACTAGATATGTAAATGAAGGCAGGGTAAAGTGACTAGGCATCAGGATAGATAATAATAAGGTATTTGAGGTAGATATGTACATGAAGGCAGGGTAAAGTGACTAGGCATCAGGATAGATAATAATAAGGTATTTGAGGTAGATATGTACATGAAGGCAGGGTAAAGTGACTAGACATCAGGATAGATAATAATAAGGTATTTGAGGTAGATATGTACATGAAGGCAGGGTAAAGTGACCAGGCATCAGGATAGATAATAATAAGAGTAAAATAAAGAACAGAGTAGCAGCAGCATACGAGTGTGTGCGTGCGTGCGTGTTGTGTCGGTATGCGTGTGTATGTAGTGTATGTGAAGTAGGGCCGGGACGATACCAGTATCACGATACTTGTTAGTATCGTGACAAGGAAACAAAACACGGAGCGGATTTAACTTCTTTAGGAAAACAGCCCTGATGTTGGAAAACAAACATCATTATGTTGTCATCCAGAGTCACATGTATTTATTTTCCAAGCTCCAAGCACACAATATTTTACATACAGCAGGTTTTTAAAGTACCAAAGAGTTGGGTCTGCTTCGTGTTATCATTTTTGCCATGGAAAAATGATTGCGATACTGGTATCAACCCACCCCTAAATGTGTGTGGGTTTTGTGTGAGTGTCATGCATACAATAATGCGATTATTGTGGATAGTCAGATTATTAACAGTTTGATTAAAACTTTCACATGCTTTGCAAGAAGACCGATTTCCCGGGACCACCCATACACAAAAATGTATGCACGCATGACTGTAAGTCGCTTTGGATAAAAGCGTCTGCTAAATGGCATATTATTATTATTATTATTATTTTGACCTGACGCCGATTAAGATAAGCAGAGTAATGTGTTTACATGACTATTACATTATCTGCAATAACCGGTTTAATATGTAAACGTACTCTGTGTAGTTTTGTGTCAGTGAGTTTTAAGTACTTGGTACTACAGTAACACAAATATGGAACACGATGCGACTACAAAAACACAATTTTAGTGTAGTGACGATCACCAAGTTTGACATTCAAACCAGAATTCTGTCATCGAGCTAAATAATGACAATTCATGGTGTTGGCAAAGGCCCATTTTTAAAGGAAAATATACAGGACTAGTATTTTGTGAGTTTGTTTTCAACATGTTTGTGTTTAAGACTGAAACCCAAGGGTTAGTCACTATGCATTCTGTAATTCACTTCTTTATTAGACACACCACTATCCTTTGATTATTTAGGGTTAGCTATACATTTGTAGTACGAAAAGGTGAAAACTATTTCAATAAATTGATATTATTTGCAACTAAATTCATAGATTGTGTCATTATCATTGCTGCCTCACCGAAGACAATAGCGGGATATCAATTTCAACCTGTATTGCACTGATATTAGTCTATACGAAATACTGCAACAGCATGGGAGGATAGAAATGACGTCGCCCTTGATTTGATATTTCATCATAAATGGAAACAGTTCATTCTGCACCCATCGTGGCTATAATAAACGTTACCAATATATTTTTTATATCATTGTCACGAACGAGACAGATCCGAAATAATATTCTAGGTACACATCTGCGCTGGTGGCTTGGTTTTGTATAGGATCTGAGTGAGTACACATGTTTTGATACGTCCTTTAGACAAAAAAGGTTTCCAGAGCGAAGGACAGTCACACCACAGACAGACCAACACAACACACCCCCAAACGCTTGACTCGCTGCTGTACCTTGGCTGTACTGTTGTCAGATAGCTTGTTTTTGACTGTGCAGTGCCTTTACAAATAATTATAAACGTTGTTATGTGCATATTACAGATCCAACGTGGCAAATATTGGACGTTATAAAACGTATATGGCACAGAAATGACGCGAATACAGTTAGCTTGCTAGCTAGTTAAGGATAACGTAGCTAGTTTTCAGAGAATAGCATGCTTACGTTACGTTCGGCGCTAAAATGCTTGTAATGAGGGCTACAGTAGTTAGCTAACGTTAAGCTATTCCTTCTGAGGTGGCGAAACAGCTACGTTTTTTGTAATGTGGCGAGCTTGCTACCTAGGCGGACGTCTGGTCAATTTACTGTGCAGCATATGTTTAGAAAAGAGAGTTAGATCATATTTCAAATCGTTAAATGTGTAGGTACATAAAGAGAACAAAACCATCCCGTGTAGACAAAAGCCCGCTGTGCTAGCAAAGCTAGCTACGAACAGGCTAGCTGAAGCCAACTAGCTAGCCAGTTTGTCACCCAGCTTTTGCCCTCGATACACTACAATTCTTCATATTCTTGGTGCAAAAGCAACTTCGCCACATAAGTAAGCAACTCTTACTAAATGAAACGTGTCTAAAGTACGTGACATACAACTAAAAAAAAAAAAAACACGTTGTGGCATAGCTAACCTCCCATTTCCGAAACCGCTACGTCAAAGTTGGTTAGCTTGTTAGCTAGCTCTCCAACTAGCCAGAATACTAACTGGGGTTTTCCTATGATCATGGGCAATCAAAACTAAATAAATATGAACCGTACTTTCTGCTTACCTTTTTTCAATACTTGTCAGGTTCTGCCTGTTCATTCGTGTTCGATCATGAAGACAAAACAACGTAACTTTAAACAGTAATTTCCTAAATATTGAACGTTAACAGTAGCTAGCTAACTAGCTAGCCTACGGCTGTGTGACGTCTCCTTCCAGTTTATTGCTGGGTTTGAAAACATACCCGGTTGTCGGTCGTCTTCAAGAAAAGCCCCCGGCGAAAACACGCACACGTCGGTCCCGTTGGCGGAGAGCAGTCATGTGGTCACTTGAGCCCTTGCGGATCTTAAAAAAGGTCTACGTCTGCTGGATAATGGGTATGTCAAGCTATTTACCGCATTTTAAACCCTTTCCGGAACTGACAGAAAGGCCTCGATACAATAAAAAAGCTTCGTTAGGGTAGAATGTACATCTAAAGTGGGGGTTTATTCCGTTTATAGACACCGAATGGTGAGTATTTTGCAAGTCAACTTTGGGGTGTATAGTAGAGGGAGAGGTGGATATTTTCCGCTCCACTCTGCAGCCTGGGAATGTTTTTCGAACATGTCGGATGCAGAAATAACAGAGAGGTCATCTGACTATGTGCATTCAATTGTAATTTAAAATGCATAGACTGTTTTCTGTTTGCGTCGTTCCTGCAGCTCTATCTACATCGAATTGTTGTGGCGCAGTGATATTTGCATTGTGTGGGTATTAACGCGCATGCGCGGTGGGAGAACATTATGAAAGATTGTCTATTATATTGACAAGAGATTCGAGTGCCCGCTCTCACAATGGAAATACACGTCCTCAAAGATGGAACGCATGCGGGAGGGGGCGATATCAGGTGGGACCATTCTAGCCAATGAGGGCAGATACGCGTGTGAACAAGGCCATAGAGATGGATATGACTCATCTTTGTATCTGTATAAATCAAATCAAATTTGATTTGTCACATACACGTGTTTAGCAGATGTTATAGCGGGTGTAGCGAAATGCTTGCACTTCCTTCTCCGACATTATAGAATCTGTGAAGCTGTTGCCATTGAAGCAACTCCATTTTAAAGTAGTCCATTTTCTTCTTCATTGGCTGATTGGTCTCAACTCATAGGAATCCCCACCCAGTTGACACATTTAAAATGGAATCCCTCAATTACAATATCCATGTTAAAACGTGTTATACCCATCATGAGTCCTCTATCGATCTCTATGACAGCAGGCACAACTACGATATAAAGTAGTTTTTTTTTTTTCAAACTTGACAAAATACCACGTGTGTCTAGCCTGAAAACTCACGGTACACTGTGAAACGTCATCTTCACTGAGTCTTGCTGCGCTACTGAACAGACAAGTGCAATAGTGCACTTTCTACTGGTGTCTTAACTACCGGTGTCGCCCCAGCCTCCCGTGTACCGGAGTCCTCCTACCTAGCTAACAGTGCCAGACAGGCGAGGGCGAAGTACACTGTCTACGCTACCAGTGTCCTAGCAAGTTACCTATCCCGTCTGCTGTGTTCTAGTTAATTAGCACACAGTGTCTTTGACAAACACTTGCCCTCGCTGTCGTTACAGAACTGCGGGAAAACAGTGTGTGCCCGACAGGCGGGGGACTAACGACACTGCCGGTGTCCTAGCTATCTCTAGCTAGCTACCTATTTTTGCCTGTTCTGTACCGGAGTCCTAGCTAGCTAACTAACTAGCACCGTGTCCTAAATGCCTGCCGAACAACTGCCCTCGTTAACAGAACTGCGGGAAAACCGGTGCCCCGACAGGCGAGGGCGAAGGACACTGTCTACCGGTGTGCTTGCTAACTACCGTTCTCGCCTCCCGCTTGCAGTGTACCAGAGTCCTAGCTTGCTAACTAGCTAGCACCCAGTGTCCTAAATGCCTGCCGAACAACTGCCATCGTTAACAGAACTGCGCGGAAGACAATGCTTGACAGGCGAGGGCCAGTCTACCATTGTCCTAGTTCGCTATCGTTGTTGCCCCCCATCTCTTCTTCAGTGGGTTTAACGCCGGTTGGCATCCAACGTTATGGAGCATTATCGCCACCTACTGTACTGAAGCTCCCCTGTGTACCGGAGTCTTCGCTTAAAAATGGACCGATAGAAGCATAAAGAGGGGTTCCGGCAGAGACAGGAACGCCCACATCTAGGAACGCCCACATCTAGGAACGCCCCGAATTGCGGGTCTCAATTGCACCCTTCTGAATAAGGATAGTGTTTGTAAGGCAAGATGGAAGAGAGCATTTCTCTAGTCAGAGATCTCATTTATTTTGGTAGATTGCAACATATGACCTTTTCACTGCAGATAAGATAGCTAGCTAGCTAGGCTAGGTTGAAGATACCACTGTAGCTAACGTTAGCAACCTAATAAAAACAAACGTCATTGCCATCACGATAAATTTACACGTGAGGCAAAAGTCATAATATAATTGGCTTAACTGCCAATGTATTTACCATTACTATTAAAATAGTACTCACTTATAGGAATGGGAAATTGTTTACAAGTTGCTAGCTGGGTCATTCTACAGATTCAGTGACATTTCAGTATTGCCAGTGTCCCAAGATGTACTAGTGTTATAACTTGTCAGAACATTTATCAAACTACACTTAAATTACAACATTTCAAAGTTTTACATGTTTTTAATATGGAGTAGAGAATATGATTTTAAACAGAGATGAATTTCAATACTTATATGTTTGCTTTTCTTAGGAGTATTAAGAATTTCGCCTGTCCCTATTGACCATCATGCAAATGGCGTGACTCATTTTGAGTACACAGTGTTAAATAATAATGCTTTTTTTTTGTTAAATTAATTGTATATGCCCCCTTATTATGCATAATCCATTTTCTCAGCATAAGACATTTTATTTTCTGAGAAATTCAGGCTTTTACCCCTGTCCTTGTATTTCTTTCAACCCCGTAACGCAACAATACCCCCACTCACAATAAAATAATGGTTTGATCCTGTGGACATCATTTATGAGGAAGTGACATCATACAAGTCTTCAGAGAAGCCTGGTGTGACAAGTGGTAAGCTGCTCTCACACTTTTTTATAAATATTTCATGTTTTTTAAGCACATATGGGCTTTGTCAATCTCAGGTATTCAACTCTGTTGGGGGGGGGGGAATTCATAGTTAAGATTTTACCAAGAATTGTTTTTATAGCTATGAAGTATAACAATGTCTTTTGTTGAATAAGGCCATGTGGCACACTGCTAGCTGCTAGCATCCCGAATTAGCAACAGATTAGCACAAAATCTTCAACCCTGTCACATTCAACCCCATCACATTTTTCAATGTTACGGGGTTGAATGGCTGTTACAGGGTTGAATAGCTGTTAAATCTTAGCAATATTTAATGTATATTGCTTAATACCAATCATATTTTCTTGTTGAATGTTTGTTGTTTACGGTTTTACAGTATCAACTAAAAGTACGAGGAATTTTTGAAAATAATAACTTTAAAAAAGTGACAATTAATTTGTTCTCTCTCCTATATACATTGACATATTTAGGAGTATTATCTGCAAGTTCATGTTCATTTTACTACATAGTGATTAAAAGGATACAATATTTAGTCTTGAAGAGTAAGCAGGTCATTGACTTGACCTTGACCTACAATTTCAGATTCAACAATGGAAAAAACAGCAGCAGAACACACATGGAGAGGAAGGTGAGGGACATCCGCGCGCCGGTGGTCAGGTAATTCTCCTGGACATGGGAAGGGAGCACCAGATGGTGTTGGTGCAACCCTAAAAAGAACCGCAGACAGGCTGATAAGTCAAGGATGTGACATCCCAAATGCTCATACTCTGTACAGGGTCTTAGAGGAGAACAACACTGCCATCAAGCTTTACTTCATTGAAGACGAGGCCATCGAGAAAGCCGTCCAAGGTATGCCAGCCAATTTGCCAGTAGTTCCATCCACAATGCGGATCCACCAAGTTGTTTGTGTGGCTGCAAGGCAAATTGCCTACCGTGATGTAAGCTGTATGTGCACAGTCCACAACAAGAAACTGGAATGCCAGTGTTTCAATACACAACATTTCACATTTACCCCTAAAGTTACATCAGTCGTGTCACAGAGGGAGGTTGATTGGGCAAATCCAGACATATGTGGGAAATGGTGCGTGGCCAAATATGATGACGATTTCTATCCCGGAATAATTCTAGCCACAGATGAATCCCATGTGCAGGTCAAATGCATGTGCTGTGCTGGACCAAATAGGTACTTCTGGCCACTTCTTGATGATATCCTGTGGTATCCATTTGAGGACATCTTGGAACACATTGATCCCCCTAAACCGGTGACTTCTAGGCACATGGAAATACAGAAGGAAGTGTGGGCTAGGCTCTCTCAGTAAAAATGGTGAACAAACTGTAGGCTTACCTATAGGTTATTAATGTTAAGATGTTTGCTTAATGTTCAAACATTCAAACAACACAGACATTCCTGCCATTACTCTGGATATTTCTATGAAATCAATGAAAATGTTGTAACTGTTGTTAGTTTATTAATGTGTTTTAATCTGTCTAGATTTCATCTTGATTGTTTAAACTTTAAAAGCTATGTTGACAGTAGTTTAAAATGTTAAAAAATGGCAACATGTGACCTATATAGGTTATCAATGTTAAGATGTTTGCTCAATGTTCAAACAGACTCCTGCCATTATCAGATGGATATTTTTATGAAATCAATGAAATGTTGTTACTGTTATTAGTTCATTAATGTGTTTTACTCTGTCTAGCTTTCATCTAGATTCTTTAGATTTTAAAAGCTATGTTGACAGTAGGTTTAAAAATGTTTAAAATGTTTAAAAAATGGCAACATGTTAGTGATCTCAAAAGATAAAACATATGACACGTGATGCTTTTCACTCAACCCTGTTACATGATTTTCAACCCTGTTGCGGTGCATTCATCCCTGTTACGAGATTATTTTTTTACATTTTTGTATTAAATACACAAAATATAACATCAATAGTGTTTTTATTGTGTGTATTAAATCAGGGTAAATAAGGCTATTTCAATTTTGTCAGGAATTACGCAGCATTCTTGCACATTTCTTGCGAAAATGTGGAGTTAGATTAGAAATTTCTTCATCGTAAACTGGAAAGGATGGTGCTGGTCAGTTTTTCTTGATTTTCTCTTTAATTACAATATGCCATTATTTACAAGGGACATCTAAACTGTGAGATTATGCCAGAAGCTGATCTCAAGCTTATTGGAAAAATGAATAGTTGAATAACAAAATGACTGTGACGGGGTTGAATTAAATTGGGACTTGTTTGAGAAAATAATACAGAATAATAACTTAATACTCTACATTGAGATGGGAAAAGGTATTTTCTATCAAGTACACACATTACTTTGTCACATCAAATAAAAAAAAGCTTAAGATTAATGTTCATTGTTTCATCCTCCTCAATCACAAAAGGCACCGAATCTGTAGAATGACCCAGCTATCCCATAGAGCAATCACCGAAAACCACATATTTTCATTGTCTTCTGTGGTTTGACAACTCCCTGGACTGAAGACAAATGCAGTTTGTATGCAGAGTCTGTCTCGCAATGTAGCCTTCAACCGCAAGGGGGCGTTGGGATTGCACTCTATTGTGGACCGTCCCCATTGAATGAGTCTGGGTAGCCAGACAAACGCGCGTCCACTTGTATATCAGTGCATTCGTAACAACCTAACTATTACGACATTTCTATTCGATCGAATAAGCCTCACGTAGCAAATTAGCAATAGTCTGGGTAGCCATTTGATTAGATGTTCAGGAGTCTTATGGCTTGGGGGAGAAGCTGTTTAGAAGCCTCCTGGACCTAGATTTGGGGCTCCGGTACCGCTTGCCATGCGGTAGCAGAGAGAACAGTCTATGACTAGGGTGGCTGGGGTCTTTGACAATTTTTAGGGCCTTCCTCTGACACCGCCTGGTATAGAGGTCCTGGATGGCAGGAAGCATGCCCCAGTGATGTGGTCCTCTGTAGATCAATTGGTAGAGCATGGCGCTTGTAACGCCAGGGTAGTGGGTTCGATCCCCGGGACCACCCATACGTAAAAATGTATGCGCACATGACTGTAAGTCGCTTTGGATAAAAGCGTCTGCTAAATGGCATATTATTATTTATTATTATTATTATTATTGATGTACTGGGCCGTACACACTACCCTCTGTAGTGCCTTGCGGTCGGAGGCCGAGCAGTTGCCATACCAGGCAGTGATGCAACCAGTCAGGATGCTCTCGATGGTGCAGCTGTAGAACCTTTTGAGGATCTGAGGACCCATGCCAAATCTTTTCAGTCTCCTTAGGAGGAATAGGTTTTGTCGTGCCCTCTTCACGACTGTCTTGGTGTGCTTGGCCCATGTTAGTTTGTTGGTGATGTAGACACCAAGGAACTTGAAGCTCTCAACCTGCTCCACTACAGCCCCGTCGATGAGAATGGGGGCGTGCTCAGTCCTCTTCTTTTTCCTGTAGTCCATAATCATCTCCTTTGTCTTGATCACGTTGAGTCCTGCACCACACAGCCAGGTCTCTGACCCCCTCCCTATAGGCTGTCTCGTCGTTGTCGGTGATCAGGCCTACCACTGTTGTGTCATCTGCAAACTTAATGATGGTGTTGGAGTCGTGCCTGGCCATGCAGTCATGAGTGAACAGGGAGTACAGGAGGGGACTGAGCACGCACCCCTGAGGGGCCCCCGTGTTGAGGATCAGCGTGGCAGATGTGTTGTTACCTACCCTTACCACCTGGGGGCGGCCCGTCAGGAAGTCCAGGATCCAGTTGCAGAGGGAGGTGTTTAGTCCCAGGGTCCTTAGCTTAGTGATGAGCTTTGAGGGCACTATGGTGTTGAACGCGGAGCTGTAGCAATGAATGGCATTCTCACATAGGTGTTCCTTTTGTCCAGGTGTGAAAGGGCAGTGTGGAGCGCAATAGAGATTGATTCATCTGTGGATCTGTTGGGGCGGTATGCAAATTGGAGTGGGTCTAGGGTTTCTGGGATAATGGTGTTGATGTGAGCCATGACCAGCCTTTCAAAGCACTTAATGGCTACAGACGTCAGTGCTACGGGTCAGTAGTCATTTAGGCAGGTTATCTTAGTGTTCTTGGGCACAGGGACTATGGTGGTCTGCTTGAAACATGTTGGTATTACAGACTCAGTCAGGGACATGTTGAAAATGTCAGTGTAGACACTTGCCAGTTGGTCAGTGCATGCTCGGAGTACACGTCCTGGTAATCCGTCTGGCCCTGCGGCCTTGTGAATGTTGACCTGTTTAAAGGTCTCACATCGGCTACGGAGAGCGTGATCACACAGTCGTCCGAAACAGCTGATGCTCTCATGCATGTTTTAATGTCACTTGCCTCGAAGCGAGCATAGAAGTAATTTAGCTCGTCTGGTAGGCTCGTGTCACTGGGCAGCTCGCGGCTGTGCATCCCTTTGTAGTCTGTAATAGTTTGCAAGCCCTGCCACATCCGACGAGCGTCGGCGCCGGTGTAGTAGGATTCAATCTTAGTCCTGTATTGACGCTTTGCCTGTTTGATGGTTCGTCGGAGGTCATAGCGGGATTTCTTATAAGCGTCCGGATTAGAGTCACGCTCCTTGAAAGCGGCAGCTCTACCCTTTAGCTCAGTGCGGATGTTGCCTGTAATCCATGGCTTCTAGTTGGGGTATGTACATAGGGGCCTTTTGTGGGGGTTGAGATGGTATTGAACATGAGGGCAGCGCATCATCTGTCTATGCTTCAGAAGCAAAGCATCATTCACAGTCTCTGCAGCTCATTGCAGGACTATTTGTTTACATTTGTATTTTACCCCGTTAAATTGTTGCTCTTAATAAGAATACATTTCTGTGTGAGCCTTCTGGCAGTTTTTCTTTTTGGACTTTTTAAATGATTTGTAGTCAATTGATCTGCATGTCATTTTGTTGACAGTAAATGGTCCCTCAGCATTCTAATATAAATACTGTGTATGTATCGACCATAGTCAACCTAGATTTATCCTTGAGACGGAGGTAATTCGTGTCTAATCTAAATTGACACACAAGGAGACAGTCTGACACCACGAGCAGATTTACATTTTATTTACATGACGTTATTTCCACTGAAGTTCGGGGTGTTTCCCTGAACGGTACCGTTCTTACACATTATATAGGTGTGTGTAATCAAAAAAATTATTTAAAAAATGGCACCCTATATAGTGCACTACTTTTAACCATAACCCAATGGGCTCTGGTTCTAAGTAGTGCACTATATAGGGGCTAGGGAGCACTGATATACACTGTAGGTCTCTATAGATCATCTCTGACACCAACACCAGGTCCCGGGGGAGGCGCAGACAAACTCGTCAGTCCTCTTGCTGGCCCCGTTCCTGGAAGATAAATTACGACAAAGAATGTGAGTCTATACATTTCATTCTTGATTAAATAAAATCAAACTTTTGTGTAAAAAGCACCGGTCAAGTCTATCATTACTAATCTAATTCATTGCAACAACAAAAAAATATGGCATCCTATTGCAGCCTTAACTCCAAAGCCTGGAAGAGGCATAATAAAATAATTATGTTTAGGTAAAATAAAACATGTAAATACAGTAAAACCAACTAGTAGTATTCCTAGATCTTATTATTAATTCCTTAATTTGATTCAACCATTAACCCTTTGTATGTAACCAGTGATTGTCTAGCATTAGTAGGGATGTGCATCTCTCCTTTCATGAACGATTCGATACGCATCTACATGACCTATTATCTTCTCCGTTACGATACAGGAACGATAAATGTATGGCCCAATTAGTCGACTGTTTGGTCGTTAGGCTGTTGGTCGACGAGACTTCGTTACTGCTCGACTAAAACATTGCTGAACAATTAATAAAACGGCCACCCGGACTATTTGCATTGACATTTACATTTTAGTCATTTAGCAGACGCTCTTATCCAGAGCGACTTACAGTTAGTGAGTGCATACATTTTCATACTGGCCCCCTGTGGGAAACGAACCCACAACCCTGGCGTTGCAAGCGCCATGCTCTACCAACTGAGCTACAGGGGATTGACCCCCCCAGCACCTTTTTTTTTTTTTTACACTGCAGCTACTCGCTGTTTATTATCTATGCATAGTCACTTTACCCTACCTCAGGGTTCTTCAATTCCGGTCCTGGAGGGGGCCGAAACACCTCTGTTTTTCATCCTCTCCTTCTAATCAGGGGCTAATTCAGACCTGGGACACCAGGTGAGTGCAATTAACTACCAGGTAGAAATAAAAAACAGATGTGTTTCGGCCCTCCAGGACCAGAATTGAAGAACCCTGCCCTATATACATGTAGAAATTACCTCAACTAATCTGTACCCCCGCACATTGACATTACCTCGGTACCGGTACCCCCTGTATATAGCCTCATTATTGTTATTTTAATTTTTAATTTAGTAAATATTTTCTTAACTCTTATTCTTAACTGCATTGTTGGTTAAGGGCTCGTAAGTAAGCATTTCACGGTAAAGTCTACACCTGTTGTATTTGGCGCATGTGACAAATAAAATTTTATTTTATATATTTGCCCCCATCTCAGTGAACTAACCTATTGCAGAGGCCTAGACTAAAAGCCAATTTATGCTTGATCTGAAAATGTGGTCGGAGGCTCCCTATGGAGGGCATGACGCAATTGCGGAGCCTCCAGAGGCATGCAGAGGCCAAATCCACAGTATCTGACAGTCATACGCTGTTACATGCATAAAGTTCGATAGGCTACTGAACTGAAAGAGAGGACGTATCAATTCAGTCACAACAGATAGATATTTTCCGAATAAAACAATGATTCATAACTTTTGAATCTGTTTTCTGACCATTGCATGCTTAATTTGGATCGTGCTCTAGTATCTTAAGCTTTTCAACCGGGAACCAACGCATATCGGTGAGAATCGTTACATCCCTAAACATTAGTCTTCGTAGTCCCCTGCTAGACAAGTAACATGCATTGCATGGACAGGAGGAGCACCAGTCCAGTACCTAGTCTTCATAGTTCAGTGCTAAAACAACACGCTGTTGTATTTATGAGACAGACAGGAGGGTAGGCGTTCATACCTGGGCCCAGGAGGAGGGACGATCCCAGCTTTCAGCTCATCAATGATCTGATCGATGTCTTTTGGACTCAGGTCTTCCTGGAAAGCAGAGAACAGTAACACCATCCTATCATAACACCAGTCTATTTACACAGTAACGCCATCCTATCATAACACCAGTCTATTTACACAGTAACACCATCCTATCATAACACCAGCCTATTTACACAGTAACACCATCCTATCATAACACCAGCCTATTTACACAGTAACACCATCCTATCATAACACCAGTCTATTTACACAGTAACACCATCCTATCATAACACCAGCCTATTTACACAGTAACACCATCCTATCATAACACCAGCCTATTTACACAGTAACACCATCCTATCATAACACCAGTCTATTTCCACAGTAACACCATCCTATCATAACACCAGTCTATTTACACAGTAACACCATCCTATCATAACATCATGAAACCATTATATTTACACAGTGTTTGATATGCGAGTCCTGATACGTCATGCCTTAATGTGAGGGATATTTTGTATTTCAATTTGACTTCCGCTTTGTAGTGAGCCTTACCGCCTTAGTGGTCTTGCAACTAACAGATGGTAGTAATTGGAGAACTAGAAGGGACCAACTAACAGATGGTAGTAATTGGAGAACTAGAAGAGACCTCGCATGACCTTTTTATTGAAGAGTTTTGTATACATTCTGCAGCAAGCGTTATTTCTTCCCAAGTGCTGATCAAATTGAATTGTAAGTTGCTCTGGATTTTTGTACATTTTATTTATTTATTTTTAGTCATTTAGCAGACGCTCTCATCCAGAGCTACTTACAGTTAGTGAGTGCATTTTTGACTGCACCGGGACTTTAACATACTACTAATTACACGGATGAGAGAACAGAGAGAGAGAGAGAGACACTGGTATCCAGGCTAGGATGAGAGAACAGAGAGAGAGAGACACTGTTATCCAGGCTAGGATCTTGACACTGCAAAAGCAACTATTGGAACCAACTTCATATTCTATTGCCTAATATGTCTACCTATCATGGTTAGATAATACAACATTAATACAGACAACAGACTAAATAGTTTTTCCTATATCTCCACAGCTAGCTTAAAGCTTATTTGTGTACACATCTACACAGAACAACAATATCAACGCAACATGTAAAGTGTTGGTCCCATGTTTCATGAGCTTAAATAAAAGATTGAAGACGTTCTCTCTCTAAAATGTTCTACACACATTTGTTTACATCCCTGTTAGTGAGCATTTCTCCTTTGCCAAGATAATCCATCCACCTGACAGGTGTGGCATATCAAGAAGCTGATTAAACAGCATGATCATTACACAGGCGCACCTTGTGCTGGGGACAATAAAAGGCCACTCTAAAATGTGCAACACAATGCCACAGATGTCTTCAGTTTTGAGGGAGCGTGCAATTGGCATGCTGACTGCATGAATGTCCACCAGAGCATTGAATGTTCATTTCTCTTCCATAAACTGCCCCCAGCGTCATTTTAGAGAATTTGGCAGTACGTCCAACCTGCCTCACAATCGCAGACCACGTGTATGGCGTCGTGTGGGCGTGCGGTTTGCTGACGTCAATGTTGTGAACAGAGTGCCCCATGGTGGGGTTATGGTATGGTCAGGCATAAGTTACGGACAACAAATACAATTGCATTTTATCGATGGCAATTTGAATGCAGAGAGATACCTAATGAGATCCTGAGGCCCAACATTCCACAGGCCACAATCAACATCCTGATCGACTCTATGCGAAGGAGATGTGTCGCGTTGCATGATGCAAATGGTCACACCAGATACTGACTGGTTTTCTGATCCACGCCCCTACCTTTGTTTGAAGGTATCTGTGACCAACAGATGCATATCTGTATTCCCAGTCATGTGAAATCCATAGATTAGGACCTAATGAATTCATTTCAATTGACCGATTTCCTTATATGAACTGTAACTGCGTAAAATATTTTAAATTGTTGCATGTTGGGTTTATATTTTTGCTTTTGGATAAACTGCTTTTCCCTGATGTTTGTATTGCAGGACATACTGTATACCTCCTCGTTGTTCCCCATCCCAGTTCATCTGTCATATACACAATAAAACAAGAGATCTGTTTTCATCTCCACTTTGATCTCTTTCATTACGGGTCCATCTGTGAACCAAAGGGGACAGTTGCTCTCTTGCCCAGTTTGTTCTGTATGGCCTCCAGGATGCTGTCGGAGTCGCAAAGGATGCAGGGAGTTGTAGTGCAGATCTGGATGTGGTACTTCCTGCCTCAGGAACATGGTGTAGAACATTGCTACCTCAGATTCTCACCGGAGGGACCTCAAGCACCTCGGCCACCTGGGAGAAGAGGGGGGGGGGGGGGAAACAATTCTGGAAAATGTAGGCTCGTGGACAGCAAAGGTGGAGCGTTTACACAGAGATTCTATGGTTCTACAAATCTACATCATATTTTTTAAAACTGTGCATTCTGATTCATGCCTACTACCTGAAGTAATTTGTTGCCAAAAAGCAAAAATGAACATACTCCTATTCTAAAAACAGACGGATGCCTCAGGATGCTGATTGATTGATTGATTGATTAATGACCTTGTTCACGGCTGAGATGTGGAGCCATCCATGCTGTCTCTGAGCCAGGTCCAACACAGGGATGGTGTGACCCTCGGGGTACATACTAATGATGGCATCAATCCTCTAAACAACAACAGCTTTCACCAGTGAGGGGATGTGATGTTGTCGATAAGAACAGAGAATGTGACGTTATAAAGCTTCCTTTTCAAAACGAGGTAAAGCTGCAACCAAATCCCTTTTTGAAATGATGCGTTTAGCCAGAATTAAATTAAAAAGAGATAGATAGGAGTATTCCACTAATGTCCACAAGGGGGCAGTGTACAGAAGCAGAAACTGCCTGTCTGCAGTGCCACTGTGTTGCTGGATACAGCTTTCCTCTGTAGCTCAGCTGGTAGAGCACGGCGCTTATAACGCCAGGGTAGTGGGTTCGATCCCCGGGACCACCCATACGTAAAAATTTATGCGCACATGACTGTAAGTCATTTGGATAAAAGCGTCTGCTAAATGGCATATTATTATTATTATTTATTAAAGTTGTGATAAAGTGATGGTTTAAAAGTTGTGAGTCTTGATGTGCAGTTATTTCTCTAATGGTCATATTCTAATATAATCTACTTTCAGGTTATCCACTGTGAACTCAAAGGGAGTGTCTTCACCTTCAGGTTATCCACTGTGAACTCAAGGGGAGTGTCTTCACCTTCAGGTTATCCACTGTGAACCCAAGGGGAGTGTCTTCACCTTCAGGTTATCCACTGTGAACCCAAGGGGAGTGTCTTCACCTTCAGGTTATCCACTGTGAACCCAAGGGGAGTGTCTTCACCTTCAGGTTATCCACTGTGAACTCAAGGGGAGTGTCTTCACCTTCAGGTTATCCACTGTGAACTCAAGGGGAGTGTCTTCACCTTCAGGTTATCCACTGTGAACTCAAGGGGAGTGTCTTCACCTTCAGGTTATCCACTGTGAACCCAAGGGGAGTGTCTGAGTTGTTTCCAGGGGTGTCTCTGTGCTACAGTAGAAGAAGAACGCATCACATCAGTAATTTCATTGATGAACAGCGATATCTCATTGCGTTTCATAGACATTCTACTTACCTTACCAGGCACAAATTAAACATATAAGTTCAACTGTTCAATTAGTAAAAAACAAAGCAAACTTGTAAATAAAAAGGCCAATAGTTAATTTAGAAGACATGGTTAAGAACAGGAGAGGAATCCCCCAGGCCACTCAAACTCAACTGTAGACCTCCAAGCCAGTTCCACTGCATTTTTTTAATTGTTCCCCTCTAACCAGGGACTGATTTACACCTGGTTCCAGGTGTGTGCAATTAATGATCAGGTAGAACAGAATAGCAGCAGGTTCCAGACCTTGTAGAGTAAGAGTTGAGTACCCCTGTTATAGGACTATTGAGATGTACCCTGTATCTCTACCCCCAACACAGTGGCACTGCAGACAGGCAGTTTCTGCTTCTGTACACTGCCCCCTTGTGGACATTAGTGTAATACTCCTATCTATCTCTTTTATAATTTAATTCTGGCTAAACGCATAATTTCAAAAGGGATTTGGTTGCAGCTTACATTGGTAGTACTGGTAGTACTGTAAAAGACTAACCAGGCTTCTCCAAGGTCACACACTTTAAAAACAGCCTTTCTATCTAGACACTTTAAAAACAGCCTTTCTATCTAGACACTTTAAAAACAGCATTTCTATTTAGAGACTGTTACCATGCCATGTTTCCATCACCTGAGAGCCAAAACAACCATGTGATGTTGTTAAACAGTAACCACTAACACACAAAAACTCGGTCCTTGGGACCCCAAGAGGTGCATGTTTTAGTTTTTGGCCTAACACTACACAGCTGATTAAAATTTTCAAAGCTTGATGATTAGTTTATTATTTGCTAGGGAAAAAACCAAAATGTGCACCCTTTGGGGTCCCGAGGAGCGAGTTTGGGAAACCCTGCACTAACACACAGCATCCTTTACACTAGTGGTCATGAAAGGTTGCTTATCAAAGAATGGTTCATATACAGGTAACTGCCAAAATAAAAGAAACACTTGAGTAAATGAGGGATACAAAGTATATTGAAAGCAGGTGCTTCCACACAGGTGAGTTATTTAAGCAATTAACATCCCATCATGCTTAGGGTCATGTATAAAAATGCTGGGCAGGCCGTTATTTTGGCTACCATGGCTATGCCCCCCATAGGATGACAATGCCCCCATCCACAGGGCACGAGTGGTCACTGAATGGTTTGATGACCATGAAAACTATGGAAACCATATGCCACGGCCGTCTCAGTCACCAGATCTCAACCCAATTCAACACTTATGGGAGATTCTGGAGCGGCGCCTGAGACTGCGTTTTCCACCGCCACTAAAAAAAAACACTAAATGATGGAAATACTTGTGTCGCATCCGTCCAATAGAGTTCCAGACACTTGTAGAATCTATGCCAAGGCGAATTGAAGACACTTTATGTTGGTGTTTCCTTTATTTTGGCAGTTACCTGAACCATTGACCTGCAAAACGTATAACTGCACTATACTGCATTTGCACCATGTACTAGAGAACAACCGATAAATCAGCCGAGCCGATATATCAGGCCGATAATGGCCATTTCTAGTTTATCGGCCCTCCACACACACGTACTGAGTGCCCACACAAGCGCCCATTAGGCCTACAGAAATAAAATGCCTATAAAAACGTATCTAATTGATGGGATACACAAGCCGACACCATGCTGGCACTCAAAGAATTACACGGGACATTGAACAAATTGGAAATAGCATATCCCGAGGCCGCATTGTATTGTCCTTTTAACAAATGAAATGTAAGGAAGATTTTCCTGAAATTCCACCAAAAAAAATATCTTGCCAAAAAAAACTTGCCCATTCTTTTTCTCCATTCCAAGACGGACACGAAGCCCTCCTTCGGCAAATCAGACCACGCCTCCATCCCCACCTATAGGCTGAATTTAAAACAGCAGGCGCCTGTGGTAAGATCTGTCGAATGCTGGTCTGACCAATTGGAATCCACACCACAGGACTGTGTCGATCACACGGAACTGGGATAGGTTCCGGGTCACCTCTGGGAATAACATCGAATACACTGACTCGGTATGGCAACTGCTTGGCCTCTGACCGCAAGGCACTACAGAGGGTAGTGCGTACGGCCCAGTACATCACTGGGGCAAAGCTCCCTGCCATCCAGGACCTCTATACCAGGCGGTGTCAGAGGAAGGCCCTCAAAATTGTCAAAGACTCCAGTCACCCTAGTCATAGACTGTTCTCTCTGCTACCGCACGGCAAGCGGTACCGGAGTGCCAAGTCTAGGTCCAAAAGACTTCTCAACAGCTTCTACCCCCAAGCCATAAGACTCCTGAACAGCTAATCATGGCTACCCGGACTATTTGCACTGCCCCCCCACCCCATCCTTTTTACGCTGCTGCTACTCTGTTAAGTATTTATGCATAGTCACTTTAACTCTACCCACATGTACATATTACCTCAACTAGCCGGTGCCCCCGCACATTGACTATGCAACGGTACCCCCCTGTATATATAGCCTCCCTACTGTCACTTTATTCTATTGTATATATAGCCTCCCTACTGTCACTTTATTTTTTACTTCTGCTCTTTTTTTTCTCAACACTTTTTTGTTGTTGTTTTATTCTTACTTTTTTGTTTAAAATAAATGCACTGTTGGTTAAGGGCTGTAAGTAAGCATTTCACTGTAATGTCTGCACCTGTTGTATTCGGCGCATGTGACCAATAAAATTTGATTTGATTTGATTTGATTTGATTTGATCAAAGATGTGCCTAGAGCAGGGTTCTTCAATTCCGGTTCCTGGAGGGGGCCCGAAACACCTCTGTTTTTCATCCTCTCCTTCTAAATCAGGGGCTATTTCAGACCTGGGACACCAGGTGAGTGTCAATTAACTACCAGGTAGAAATAAAAAAACAGAAGTGTTTCGGACCTCCAGGACCGGAATTGAAGAACCCTGGACTAGAGGATGTTGTTCCTACTGTAACGATTGGAACATACCAGAAACCGTGGATAGATGGAAACATTCACGCAAAAAAAAACGGAGAGTGCGAACCACCGCATTTAACCCTTTAGGGCGAGGAAGCCTTCTTCCTCCACAAAGCTGAGGCATCATATCTAGACGCTCTTATCCCCAGAGGGACTTACAGTTAGTGACTTACAGTTAGGATATGCTGACGGGGCGGCAGGTAGCTTAGTGGTTAAGAGCGTAGTGCCAGTAACCGAAAGGTCGCTGGTTCTAATCCCCGAGCCGACTAGGTGAAAAATCTGTCGATGTGCCCTTGAGCAAGGCACTTAACCCTAATTGCTCCTGTAAGTCGCTCTGGATAAGAGCGTCTGCTAAATGACTAAAATGTAAATGTAAATGTAGTGCATCCATCTTAAAAATAGCTTGGTGGGACAACAACATACACTTCACGTAGTCCTTTTGATTCCTAACATAAGGCTTCTACAAGGAAGTGCCACTGCTGAGGTTACTGCCGTGTTTAAGGTTGTGGTCCATAATATAACCAGTTGCAATATGACGACATGTCGTCATTGTAAATAAGAATTTGATCTTTAATTGATTTACCTGTCTAAATAAAGTATACTTTTTTTAAAATGGTTTCAATAAATGGATCTTAAATGGCACTTGTTTTTTTTTTATTGACTGAATATATAATGGGGCAATTTAGAAATTAGGATTTGTTATCTGTAATGGTTATGATAAATTAAGCATTGTTGCGCACATATAGATAAATGCACTTTTTTTTTTTTGAGTAGTCAAACTGTCAGAAACATTTAAATGCCCATCCTTACTTAACTAAGCTCTCTGGTGAAAAGTCTGACTCAAACCTAGCTGTGTTTTCTGTTTAATCAATGAGGTTACAGATCCTGCACTCACCACGAAGATGCCTCCAGCTCTGGCAGCAGACCTGTGCATGCTCCTGACCTGCCTAGCCTGGGAACATGGAAAGAAGGCGGTTAGACACATCACAACTGACAATTATTCTGTGGAATACCAACCAAGACACACAAGAATAGGTTTTCCATGAAGACGTTTTATTAAAGACTTCAATACTAATCTCGGTTCCCCAGAAGTTAAACTTCTCGCTTAAATTGGTCAATTCCTGTTAGAATCTGTCCACGAGAGGTTACTTCAATATAACAGGAAGGTTTGGCAGAACGAGGGATGCAGCATTGACAATTCAGATCAGTGTGATTCAAAACGATAAAGAAGTTGCATTATTATTATTTTATTATTAAGTTGCAAGGTAACTAGCTAGCCAAGGAACAGTGCATAGTTTGTAGTCAGCTAACGGTGCAAGGCTCTTTAAGTGAACTAACTTAGCCAGTCGGAAAACATATCCAGCTAGCTAGTTAACTTGCAAGGACAATATATAATTTTCACAATCTTTCAAGCAATAGTGTTGTTCACATTTAATATTGACCTAAATCATTACTCTAATGAAAGTGTAACATTGGTTGGTGTAGCCAGCTATCTATCGGTTAGCTAGCTAACGTAGAAGCTATCTAGGCCGTTTGCCCTTGTCAAGTGTCGTGCAACACATTTATCTTTCTTCGTCAAACGTAGCGAACGGTTCTTGATTTCTATAACCAGCCTAACACGAGTACTTTGTTATAAGCATACCGTTTGGGGAAACAGCAGATCGAACTGCAGAAGATATAAACGTCTTCAAAGCGGAGCTGGTTTTGTCCCGTTGATACAACATTTATGTGACGACGTCAACACAGCTGGATTGAGAGGGTCTGTTTTACACCACGGATCCGCAATGTGTCCAAACTCCTCTCCAAAATGAGAAGATTACAGAACATATACTGATTTCATAATCTTCAGTTATGTATTTGCATTCCTCTCTTTCTCTTTTTGATGTTGTTGTAAGATGTGTTGTTGTTGTTGTCACAATACTAAACATACGAATGAGAATTACATCACACCTGCCCAGACCCGCAGGCATCTTGTGCCAATATAATTTTTTTTTTTAAGTATTGGTTCCAATAGTTGATATTATTTTCTAAGAGATTGTCAGGTGGATAGGCTCTCTGCAAGGTGTTGTATAACGAACCTATCATATCAATGAATATCCTTCAATAAGATTCCATCAAGATTGCTCTGATGTCCAAAAGATTTCAAATCGAATTCGCGTGATATAAAACGTTTTAAGTTGCATGTATTTCAAAAAATCTATATTGGTCAATACAAAATTGCTTTTTAATGCTGTCATGGAAATAAATGTATTTTCTATTATCAAGTCATTTACCTATGCCTTTAGTTTCCATGTGGACCAATTTATCGGTGAATTCTGAAAAGCTATCCAAGGATTGTTCCATAGGGTTGTGTTTTTAGGGAGTGATATTGGTTCTTAAAATCAAATCAAATTGTATTTGTCAGATGCACCGAATACAACAGGTGTAGCCTCCTGTAGCTCAGTTGGTAGAGCGTGGCGCTTGCAACGCCAGGGTTGTGGGTTCGATTCCCATGGGGGGCCAGTATGAAAAATGTATGCACTCACTAACTGTTAGTCGCTCTGGATAAGAGCGTCTGCTAAATGAGTAAAATGTGTAGGTAGACCTTACCGTGTAATGCTTACTTATGAGCCGTTAACCAACAATGCAGAGTTTTAAAAAAGTAAGTAAGAAAAAATGTGCTAAATAAACTAAAGGAAAAATAGTAACACAATTAAATAAGAAGAGTAGCAGCAGTGACTATGTGAATAGTGTGAAGGAATGTGAATGTACTTTGTGTGTGTGTGTGTTTGGCGTCAATATGCATGTGTGTGTGTTTTCTGTGTGTGTGTGTGTGTGTGTGCGTGCGTGTGTGTTATCTGTGTGTGTGTGTGTGTGTGTGTGTGCGTGTGTGTGTTTTCTGTGTGTGTGTGTCTGTGTGTGTGTGGCGTCAGTATGCATGTGTGTGTGTTTTCTGTGTGTGTGTGTGCGTGTGTGTGTTTTCTGTGTGTGTGTGTGTGTGTGTGTGTGGCGTCAGTATGCATGTGTGTGTGTTTTCTGTGTGTGTGTGTGTGTGTGTGTGTTTTCTGTGTGTGTGTGTGTGTGGCGTCAGTATGCATGTGTGTGTGTTTTCTGTGTGTGTGTGTGTGTGTGTGTGTTTTCTGTGTGTATGTGTGTGTGTGTGTGGCGTCAGTATGCATGTGTGTGTGTTTTCTGTGTGTGTGTGTGTGTGTGTGTTTTCTGTGTGTGTGTGTGCGTGTGTGTGTTTTCTGTGTGTGTGTGTGTGTGTGTGTGTGGCGTCAGTATGCATGTGTGTGTGTTTTCTGTGTGTGTGTGTGTGTGTGTGTGTGTGTGTGTGTGTGTGTGTGTGTGTGTGTGTGTATGGTCGGAGTGTCAGTGTAGTATGTGTGAGTGAGTGTGTGGTTAGAGTCCAGTGAGTGCAGAGAGTCGGTGCAAAAAAATAATAATAAATAATAATCTTGTAGAATACGTTTAATTTTCTTCCATATTGTTCTGGTGTTCTTAACTATGATGTTGTTCATGTTCTTAGCTTTATGAAAATAGGTGAAAAAATCCCTCTTTCTCTTTCTGAGCACCATGCTAAAAGCTGTTGTGGAAAATAGCATGCCAAATTGTCAAGACAACATACATGCCCAGCAATTCACAATATCATCAATCAGTACATTCCTGTGATTGTGAGCTTTCTATATGGCTTTTCCCAGATCATGTTGTACTGTGTTATGAAGTGCTCCTTCAGTTTTTAATGTGTTCTGGTCTGTGTTCTGGTCTATGTTCTGGTCTGTGTTCTGGTCTGTGTTCTGGTCTGTGTTCTGGTCTGTGTCCTGGTCTGTGTTCTGGTCTGTGTTCTGGTCTGTGTTCTGGTCTATGTTCTGGTCTGTGTTCTGGTCTGTGTTCTGGTCTGTGTTCTGGTCTGTGTTCTGGTCCGTGTTCTGGTCCGTGTTCTGGTCCGTGTTCTGGTCTGTGTTCTGGTCCGTGTTATGGTCTGTGTTCTGGTCTGTGTTCTGGTCTGTGTTCTGGTCCGTGTTCTGGTCTGTGTTCTGGTCTATGTTCTGGTCTGTGTTCTGGTCTGTGTTCTGGTCCGTGTTCTGGTCCGTGTTCTGGTCCGTGTTCTGGTCTGTGTTCTGGTCCGTGTTATGGTCTGTGTTCTGGTCTGTGTTCTGGTCTGTGTTCTGGTCCGTGTTCTGGTCTGTGTTCTGGTCTATGTTCTGGTCTGTGTTCTGGTCCGTGTTATGGTCTGTGTTCTGGTCCGTGTTATGGTCAGTTTTTAATGTATCTTAGTTTTGTGTACTATGTAAATCAATGTCAAGCCAAATGCCAATATCCAAAATGTACAGTACCAGTCATACGTTTGGACATACCTACTCATGCAAGTTTTTTTTTTTTTTTTTGTGACTATTTTCTACATTGTATAATAATAGTGAATACATCAAAACTATGAAATAACACATATGGAATCATGTAGTAACCAAAAAAGTCTTAAACAAATCAAAATATATTTGAGATTCTTCACAGTAGCCACCCTTTGCCTTGATGACAGCTTTGCACACTCTTGGCATTCTCTCAACCAGCTTCACCTCGAATGCTTTTCCAACAGTCTTGAAGGAGTTCCCACATATGCTGAGCACTAGTTGGCTGCTTTTCCTTCACTCTGCGGTCCAATTCATCCCAAACCATCTCAATTGGGTTGAGGTTGGGTGATTGTGGAGGCCAGATCATCTGATGCAGCACTCCATCACTCTCCTTATTGGTCAAATATCCCTTACACAGCCTGGAGGTATGATTTGGGTCATTGTCCTGTTGAAAAACAAATGATAGTCCCACTAAGCGCAAACCAGATGGGATGGCGTATCGCTGCAGAATGCTGTGATTACCATGCTGGTTAAGTGTGCCTTGAATTCTAAATAAATCACAGACAGTGTCACCAGCAAAGCACCCCCACACCATCACACCTCCTCCTCCATGCTTCACGGTGGGAACCACACATGCGGAGATCATCCGTTCACTTACTCTGCGTCTCACAAAGACACAGCGGTTGGAACCAAAAATCTCAAATTTGGACTCATCAGACCAAAGGACAGATTTCCACCGGTCTAATGTCCATTGCTCGTGTTTCTTGGCCCAAGCAAGTCTCTTCTTATTATTGGTGTCCTTTAGTAGTGGTTGCTTTGCAGCAATTTGACCATGAAGGCCTGATTCACACAGTCTCCTCTGAACAGTTGATGTTGAGATGTGTCTGTTACTTGAACTCTGTGAAGCATTTATCTGGGCTGCAATTTCTGAGGCTGGTAACTCTAATGAACTTATCCTCTGCAGCAGAGGTAACTCTGGGTCTTCCTTTCCTGTGGCGGTCCTCATGAGAGCCAGTTTCATCATAGTACTTGATGTTTTTTGCGACTGCACTTGAAGAAACTTTCAAAATTGACGGACTGTCGTTTCTCTTTGCTTATTTGAGCTGTTCTTGCCATAATATGGACTTGGTCTTTTACCAAATAGGGCTATCTTCTGTATACCCTCCCTACCATGTCACAACACAACTGATTGGCTCAAACGCATTAAGAAGGAAAGAAATTCCACAAATTAACTTTTAACAAGGCACACCTGTTAATTGAAATGCATTCCAGGTGACTACCTCAAGAAGCTGGTTGAGAGAATGCCAAGAGTGTGCAAAGCTGGCATTGAGGCAACGGGTGGCTACTTTGAAGAATCTCAAATATAAAACACTTGTTTTGGTTACTACATGATTCCATGTGTGTTATTTCATAGTTTTGATGTCTCCACTATAATTCTACAATGTAGAAAATAGTCAAAATAAAGAAAAACCCTGGAATGAGTAGGTGTGTCCAAACGTTTGACTGGTACTGTATGTGGACTGTAAAGGGTTTCTATTCTATTGTAATTACAATCAATCTATTTGTTCATAAACATGATACCTTCTGAGAATGTATGACTCTATGACTATATGGTCATAATTATTGGTATTCCTATTAGTGCGCTGGGAGGGATAGGCCTACAGGAATTATGTGTTGTTGGTGGACAGGGAGAGAGAGAGGGGAGGTTGGTGGACAGGGAGAGAGAGAGAGAGGTTGGTGGACAGGGAGAGAGAGGGAGGTTGGTGGACAGGGAGAGAGAGAGAGGTTGGTGGACAGGGAGAGAGAGGGAGGTTGGTGGACAGGGAGAGAGAGAGGGGGGGAGGTTGGTGGACAGGGAGAGAGAGAGGGGGAGGTTGGTGGACAGAGAGGAGAGAGGGGAGGTTGGTGGACAGGAGAGAGAGAGAGGGGGAGGTTGGTGGACAGGGAGAGAGAGAGAGGGGAGGTTGGTGACCAGGGGAGAGAGGGGAGGTTGGTGACATGGACGAGAGGCAGGAGGGAGGTGGTGGACAGGGGGAGAAGAGAGGGAGGTTTGGTCGACAGGAGAGAGAGAGAGGGAGGGAGGGGTGGGGGAAGAGGAGAGAGAGAGGGAAGGGTTTGGGGGGACATGGAGAAGAGAGAGGGGTTTGGGCGGACAGAGAAGAGGACCCACAGGGAGAGAGAGAGAGGGAGGTTGGTGACAGGGAGGAGAGAGGAGGGTGGGGCATGGAGAGATACGGGAGAGGTTGGTGGACAAGGAAGAGAAGGGGGAGGTTGGTACAGGTGAGAGAGGGGGGAGGTTGTGGACGGAGAGGAGAGAGGGGGTAGGTTGGTGGAACAGGGAGAGAGAGAGAGCGAGGTTTGGTGGACCCGGATGAGTAGAGAGCGAGGTTGGTGGCCAGGGAGAGAGAGGGGGGGGTTGGTGACGAGGGAGATGAGAGAGCGAGGTTTGGTGGACAGGGAGAGAGAGAGAGAGTGTAGAGAGAGAGAGAGAGTTGAGTGCATACATAGATAGAGATATGTCGATATCTAAGTATTGATTAGACGGTTGGGATTTGGTTGTACCATTATGATAGAGAGAGGTTTGTTGACAGGGAGAGAAAAGCGAGGTATTTTGTCATTTTCAGGAGATAGAGAAATTTACACTGCCACCTACGTCTGTGGTTCGGCTCTGACCTGTCGTTGCGTGTCTGTCTCTCTGTCGGGTCTGTCTGTCTGTCTGGTGCCCAGCAAGAAGTGTGGGTTGCAACAAGACAGTTGGACAAAAGAAAAGGGGACCCATAGCATGAAAGTGGGGGGAGTGCCATTTGCTTTTGATTGGCTCCTTTGCCAGCTTGGAGCGCATGAAACCTGGGTGTGGCCGACCCGGCCAGGGAGGTATGTCGAACCATGAGGTTGCCTCACTCCCCCTCTACCGGGTAGGGACTTCTCCTCGCTCTCTTCTCCATCTCTCTCTCTCACCCGCCATACTTATCTCTTCCTTCCGTCTGGGGGTTCGTCTAAATGGTGGTGGGCTCAACCATAGGACAAGAGTTCATGGGAGGGTCTTCGAAGGATGCTCTGGCCTGCTTCTGTTTTCACCTTTTAATCTTACGTTGCTTAGGTTCAGGCCTTGTGGCTCTTCTTGTTGTGAATACTTCAGAGCTTTGTGGGTTGTCCCGTGTCATATATCGAAAAAGCTGGCTGTTGGTGTGTGGTGCTTGTTTTTTTGTTCTGTTGTGTTGTGTTGTGTTGGTGTGTTGTTGTGTGGTTTGGGGTGGTTTTGTTCTGTGGATTGTGTTTGCTTCGTGATATTGTGTGTGCTTAACAATCGGTGGAATTGTTATTTGCAGTTTGGAAAGGTTGCCAGGGGGAAGGGAAAAGGGGGGGGCCCCGGGGGGGTTTTTTTTTGAAAAGGGGGGGGGAATTTTTTTTTTTATTTTTTTCCTTTCCTTCTCTTTTTGGGCTTTTGTCCCCCTTTTTTTTCCCTTTTTTCCCGGGTTTTTCCCCCCCCGCTTTTTTTTTCCCTTTTTTTTTCCCCCCCTTTTTTTTCCTCCCCCCCCCGTCCCTTTTAAAATTGGGGGGGTTTTTTTTTGTTTTTTAAAGGGGGTTTTTTTTTCCCCTTTCCCCCCCCCTTTTTTCTTCCCTTTTTTTCCCTTTTTTCTTCCCCTTCCTCCCCCTTTTTTTCCCCCCCCCCTCTTCCCCTTTTTCCCCCCCCTTTTTCCCCCCCAAAAGGGGGGTTCCTTTTTCCCCGGGGTTCAAAGAAAAGGGGGTGTTTTTTAAAAATTTTTAAGGTCCCCCTTTTCCTTTTTGGGTTTTGGGGGGGGGTTCGGCTTTTGGCCTTTGGGGGTTGTTGCCCCCAAAATTCCCCCCCCGGGGGGTTTCCCTCTCCCCTTCCCCCCCTTTAAAAATTTTTTTTTTGGGGGGGGTTTTTTTTTTTTGGCTTTTGGGGTTTTTTGGGGGTTTTGGGGGGTCTGTTCGTTTTTTTCCCACACGGTTCAAGGGGAAATTTTTTAAATTTTTCTTTGGTTGGAGAATATTGGTGGACCCCCCGACCCCCTTTTTTCGGTTTTTCTTTTTTAAGGTTATCCTGCCCTACCTTACGTTTTGTTGAGTCAGTGCTGTTGTGACGAGTCAGTTTTTTTTCATTTTGTCAGATCTATACACTGCCCCCCTTACCCTCCTCCATGTGTCTGTCTGTCTGCCTTCCTAGCATTCTGTCTGTCGGTACTGTCTGTCTGTCACGTCTGTCTGTCTGTCGCTCAGCCAAGCATTCACGCCTGCCATTTAAGTTTGTTCTGCCTCTTTGCACACAACTTGGAAAATAATCCGATCAACAGGCCAGGACCCGATCAGCCAATGAAAAGGTGGAAGTGCCATTTTAAGCATTTTGATTGGCTCCTTTGGCACGAAGCATGTGGAAGCGACATGAAACCTGGGTGTGGCCAGAGCACGGGCTCAGTGTACTGCTCCAATGTCTGAAGCCCTACTGTAGTCAGTCTGCCTCACCTCTCCCCTCTAGCCTTGGAGGACCTCTCTCTCTCTCTCTCTCTCTCTCTCTCTCTCTCTCTCTCACGCCAGTCAGATAGATCTATCTACAGTACGTCCGTCTGTCTGTCTATCAACAATGGTGGTCCCTGGCTCTCAACACATAGAGGACAAGATGTATCATCCTCCGGAGGGTCTTCGGAAGGATGCTCATGTGCCTGACTTCAACTGTTATCTGGAACTTTACAGGAAGTCTATTGAGGAGCCGGAGGGTAGGTTACGAAGGCCTTGTGGCATGTGTGCTTGTTGCTTGCAGAATAACTGAAGCTTTGTGTTGGTATGTCCTGTGCTCATGACTCATCTGCAAAAAGCTTGGCTGTGTGTGTTTTTGTGTGTGTGTGTGTGTGTGTGTGTGTGTGTGTGTGTGTGTGTGTGTGTGTGTGTGTGTGTGTGTGTGTGCGTGTGTGTGTGTGTGCTCTAAACAAAATCTGTGTGCAATTTGTTATTTGCAGTTTTCTGGAAAGAGGTTGCTAGTGACTTCTATTGGAAGAAGCCTCCGACGGGACACATTCTGCAGTATAACTTTGATGTAACCAAAGGGAATATCTATGTCAAATGCATGGAGGGGGCCAAAACCAACATGTGTTACAACGTCCTGGACAGGAACGTGAAGGACAAGAACCTTGGTGAACAAGTGGCATTCTTCTGGTAAGACAAAACAACACTTATTGTTATATATCACTCTTATCTTGGTCATTATTGTAAAAGACAATGTGTTCTCAATGACTTTATACTCAGTGAAAAAAGAATGCAGCTCACCAATGAGTCACTGTTTGTAGCACAGCTATGAGAAGCATCCCAGCCAATGGGCTGTCCCCTGTACTATATAGCCCTCTAACAGCGCCCCGATACGAGGGAGCAAGCCCTGTATATGCCCCGATACGAGGGAGCAAGCCCTGTATATGCCCCGATACGAGGGAGCAAGCCCTGTATATGCCCCGATACGAGGGAGCAAGCCCTGTATATGCCCCGATACGAGGGAGCAAGCCCTGTATACGCCCCGATACGAGGGAGCAAGCCCTGTATATGCCCCGATACGAGGGAGCAAGCCCTGTATATGCCCCGATACGAGGGAGCAAGCCCTGTATATGCCATTTAGCAGGTGCTTTTATCCAAACCGACTTACGGTCATGCATACATTTTATGTATGGTTGGTCCCGGGAATCAAACCCACTACCCTGGCATTACAAGCACCGTGCTCTACCAACTGAGCTACGAAGGACCGAGCCCTCTCTATTCAAACTACGAAGGACCGAGCAGTTTCTTTAGCGATACCCTAGCTTGCCAAAGTGGGTTCTGTGTGTGTTGAAGGTTTTAATTGTTTACTTTGTCAACCTGTGAGGAAATACCTGTTTCTGAGGTGGGGAAGTTCATATTGAGACAGACTGGAAACTAACACTCAATACCTTGAGGGTTTCAGAAGATGAAGGTGTTTGATCTTTGAACAATGCTAAGTCTGACGTGTACACTGAGTGTACAAAACATTAGGAACACCTTCCCAATATTGACTTGCACCCCCCCATTTTGCCCTCAGAACAGCTTCGTCGGGGCATCGGACTCTACAAGGTGTCGAAAGCGTTCCACAGGGGACTGCTGGCCCATGTTGACTCCAGTGCTTCCCACAGTTGTGTCAAGTTGGCTGGATGTCCTCTGGGTGGTGGACCATTCTTTGATACACACGGGAAACTGTTGAGCGTGAAAAACCCAGCAGCGTTGCAGTTCTTGACACACTCAAATCGGTACCACAAATCATTTCCTCCTCCATTGATGGTTAATTGAAGCAGGAAGTGGTCTAGCACCACCCACAGAGTGAGATATAAATACTGTAAACTCTTCAAAGGACACTATTTGTTTTCACACAACGACGGCTCTCTCAGTCACTCTCTCAGTCACTCTCTCAGTCACTCTCTCAGTCACACTCAGTAACACACACACACACACACACACACACACACACACACACACACACACACACACACACACACACACACACACACACACACACACACACACTTGGCTTGTCTACCTGCAGTGTTGGAGGTGGTTTTGGCAGAAAGTGAAGAACTACATTATTCTGATCCTGTGGTTAGATATTAACTGAAAGAAGCACATTATTCTGATTCTGTGGTTAGATATTAACTGAAAGAACCACATTATTCTGATCCTGTGGTTAGATATTAACTGAAAGAACCACATTATTCCGATCCTGTGGTTAGAAATTAACTGAAAGAACCACATTATTCTGATCCTGTGGTTAGATATTAACTGAAAGAACCACCCTATTCTGATCCTGTGGTTAGATATTAACTGAAAGAACCACATTATTATGATCCTGTGGTTAGAAATTAACTGAAAGAACCACATTATTCTGATCCTGTGGTTAGATATTAACTGAAAGAACCACATTATTCTGATTCTGTGGTTAGATATTAACTGAAAGAACCACATTATTCTGATCCTGTGGTTAGATATTAACTGAAATATCCACATTATTCTGCTCCTATGGATAGGTAGCACAGAACTTTCACATAAACATTACTCACAGTGACAAAAGGGTTTAATTTATGATTGCAAGAACCTAGAGAGAATGGTGCAATTCCTGGAAATGGAAATCACCCTTATGCGTGACACATTAAATGACATATTAACAACCTAGCAACAACAGGACATAGCTGTGTTATGATGAGTCTGATATACCTGGGACTCCTGTCTGTCACTTCCTGTCAGTCAACAGCCTGTCTGTCACTTCCTGTCAGTCAACAGCCTGTCTTGTCACCAGCCTGTCTTGTCACCAGCCTGTCTTGTCACCAGCCTGTCTTGTCACCAGCCTGTCTTGTCACCAGCCTGTCTTGTCACCAGCCTGTCTTGTCACCAGCCTGTCTTGTCACCAGCCTGTCTTGTCACCAGCCTGTCTTGTCACCAGCCTGTCTTGTCAACAGTCTGTCTTGTCACCAGCCTGTCTTGTCACCAGCCTGTCTTGTCACCAGCCTGTCTTGTCACCAGCCTGTCTTGTCACCAGTCTGTCTTGTCACCAGCCTGTCTTGTCACCAGCCTGTCTTGTCACCAGTCTGTCTTGTCACCAGCCTGTCTTGTCACCAGCCTGTCTTGTCACCAGTCTGTCTTGTCACCAGCCTGTCTTGTCACCAGCCTGTCTTGTCACCAGCCTGTCTTGTCACCGAGTCCGTACGGGAGTTGCAACGATGGGACAAGACTGTAACTACCAATTGGATATCAGGAAAAAGGGGTAAACGCCATGTCAGGTGGTACATTCAGCCACGTCTCTTCAGCCTGCACATTGCGTCCACTAACTGGCTGATCGGGTTGATTTCAGTACAGTATCTCAGGTGGAGGCACATCCAAGCAGTCTGCCATGATGACTGGTGCATCCCAAATGGCACCCTATTCTCTATGGGCTCTGGTCTAAAGTAGTGCACTACATAGGGAATAGGGTGCCATTCTCTGGTCAAAAGTAGTGCACTATATAGGGAATAGGGTGCCATTCTCTGGTCAAAAGTAGTGCACTACATAGGGAATAGGGTGCCATTCTCTGGTCAAAAGTAGTGCACTACATAGGGAATAGGGTGCCATTCTCTGGTCTAAAGTAGTGCACTACATAGGGAATAGGGTGCCATTCTCTGGTCAATAGTAGTGCACTACATAGGGAATAGGGTGCCATTCTCTGGTCTAAAGTAGTGCACTACATAGGGAATAGGGTGCCATTCTCTGGTCTAAAGTAGTGCACTACATAGGGAATAGGGTGCCATTCTCTGGTCAAAAGTAGTGCACTACATAGGGAATAGGGTGCCATTTGGGACGCAAATGCTGGGTGGATTGGTTGGGACAGACTTGTGCAACGGTGTGCGACAGACAGACAGGCAGGCAGGCAGACATCTGACAGACTGTCTATCTATCTATTTGCTGTTTGGAAACAACAGAATGTGTTGCAATATTTTGATTGAGATAACATATGGGGCAAGGTAGCATAGTTGTCGCTGGTTCAAATCCCTGAGCCAACTAGGAGAACATTCTGTCAATGTGCCCTTGAGCAAGGCACATAACCCTAGTTGCTCTGGATAAGAGGGTCTGCTAATTGACTAAATATGAAGACTGGAAATCAGTGAAAGTACTGTATCAAACTGACTATGAGCCCACATGCATCTCAGATCAGCTATACACACTTCATGTTACAGATGTCATATAAACTAAATGAAGTCATGTATTTGAATTGACATGATAATGTTTAATGTCTGTTCTCCAGGGAGGGGAACTCACCGGATCATCACATGGCCATCACCTACAGCCGGCTGCTGGGACAGGTGTGCCGGTGTGCCAACGTTCTAAAGCAGATGGGTAAGACAGAACTGTCTGTCTCTTTCAACGATTTTGGGGTGATTGTAAAATAGCACTTTCCCTCACTGAACATTTGTAATACAGTAAAAGTGCCAAAACACACACAATTTGACATGGGTTTTGAATACTCAGATTTCCTTATTTTCCAAAACTGTCATAGTTCATCCACCTGTGTTGTCTTCTGGCGTGTGTTACAGGGGTGAGGAAGGGAGACAGGGTGGCCATCTACCTTCCAATGATTCCTGAGCTGGTCTACACCATGCTGGCCTGCGCCAGGATAGGAGCTGTCCACTCCATCGTGGTCAGTGCAGGGATTGACATTAAAAGGGTTGCCCTATTGCCCCGGGTAAAGTTGTAATAGGAATCTCCAGGTGAACGAAAGAGAAGACCAGTCACAGAGGAAGTCAATCAGAAATCAATCCGGTTTATTCCAAGTTGCAACAGGGAGACACCTCCTGCACAGAAGCAGAGAAAATGTCCTTATATCCTAATCAGCAGACAACTGTTCTGTAAACAGTCAAAAAGGCAGTGACTTTGTCAGCTGCCACAGAATCATCACACAGTGATAGAGAGAATCACAGCGTTAGAGAGAATCACACAGTGTCCTCGGTCTGGCGTCAATCACTATCGACAGATATGCGTTTTATCCATAACGTAGCCTCTAGTCCAGGGACTATCAGAGTTACAAACAACACTGTGTATTACCTGAAAGGCTAAATATATAAATATGATAAACATTGTGTTTAATCACTCAACTGAATATAAACTTTCTTCATCTTAAATATTCCTATTAACCAAGTGAAGTCACGCTGGTTGAGGCTGCCCTGCTCTCCAATTGGACAGGTGATTAAAAAAAAAAAAACTAGTGAAAACACCCAAACTGCAAAGAATTCCTGTAGATGATGTTTCTGGTTCCTCCCCAAGTGAAACACAGACAATCAATGGCATTTATGGCAGTCGGGCAAGTTGAGCCTGCTCTGAGGATTGTTTTACTGATAAGCAAAATACTAAGAATTCCAGTACTGATCTTTCTGATTCCTTCCATATGTTTTTTTGTTTGTTTTTTTAGTCATTTAGCAGACGCTCTTATCCAGAGCGACTTACAGGAGCAATTAGGGTTAAGTGCCTTGCTCAAGGGCACATCGACAGATTTTTCACCTAGTCGGCTCGGGGATTTGAATATGTGTAGGTGAAAGGCAACATATGGCACTTCTCCATGTATATAGCGCGATCATAATCTTCGGGCAACCAAAAAAATACTCCTGACTTAAGTCCCTTTCCAACTTTAATGTCAATCCCTTTAAGTGAAGTGGAGGAGGTTTGATCAACCACTGCCTCCTGTGATGAGGATCCTTGCCTGAGACTTGACCTGAAGACTAATGCCTAGGCTTTATCTCAGCTAGCTAATGCAGTCTTGTGGTGTGTAGATTTACGTTTGAGTCATTTTAGCAGACGCTCATATCCAGAGCGACTTACAGGAGCAATTAGGGTTAAGTGCCTTGCTCAAGGGCACATCGACAGATTGTTCACCTAGTCGGCTCAGGGATTAGAACCAGCGACCTTTCGGTTACTGGCACAACGCTCTTAACCACTAAGCTACCTGCCGCCCCAGATGTCAGTTACAGTGTTTATGTAACCTGACTTAACCGACTGATGTAATGTACAGTGCTAATATTATAGAACGGGGTCATACCACTGTCGGTTTGGTCTGCCCCTGCCTTGCAGAGTTATCAGCTGTTCAGTGTGTGAACACCGGTTGGGATAACACCTGCACCAAGGGACTGCGTCCCAAATCGGTACCCTGTTCCCTACATAGTGCACTACTTTTGACCAGAGCGAAGCAGTGCACTATGTAGGGAATAGAGGGCCATTTGGGACGCATAGAAGGGGGGTGTAGTCTCATAGCTGTTCCTCACAGAGAATCCAGGCTAGTCCTTCTCCAGCCCAGGGTGGGTTTAAACAGACAAACAGTTGATCCAGTCTAGTCCTTCTCCAGCCCAGGGTGGGTTTAAACAGACAAACAGTTGATCCAGGCTAGTCCTTCTCCAGCCCAGGGTGGGTTTAAACAGACAAACAGTTGATCCAGTCTTTCTCCAGCCCAGGGTGGGTTTAAACAGACAAACAGTTGATCCAGTCTAGTCCTTCGCCAGCCCAGGGTGGGTTTAAACAGACAAACAGTTGATCCAGTCTAGTCCTTCTCCAGCCCAGGGTGGGTTTAAACAGACAAACAGTTGATCCAGGCTAGTCCTTCTCCAGCCCAGGGTGGGTTTAAACAGACAAACAGTTGATCCAGGCTAGTCCTTCTCCAGCCCAGGGTGGGTTTAAACAGACAAACAGTTGATCCAGGCTAGTCCTTCTCCAGCCCAGGGTGGGTTTAAACAGACAAACAGTTGATCCAGTCTAGTCCTTCGCCAGCCCAGGGTGGGTTTAAACAGACAAACAGTTGATCCAGGCTAGTCCTTCTCCAGCCCAGGGTGGGTTTAAACAGACAAACAGTTGATCCAGTCCAGTCCTTCTCCAGCCCAGGGTGGGTTTAAACAGACAAACAGTTGATCCAGTCCTTCTCCAGCCCAGGGTGGGTTTAAACAGACAAACAGTTGATCCAGGCTAGTCCTTCTCCAGCCCAGGGTGGGTTTAAACAGACAAACAGTTGATCCAGTCTTTCTCCAGCCCAGGGTGGGTTTAAACAGACAAACAGTTGATCCAGTCTTTCTCCAGCCCAGGGTGGGTTTAAACAGACAAACAGTCAAGCCAGACAGTATTTCAGTCATAACCTTGCGTCTCATGAATAGGTTACATTGTGTATAGCGTTGCAGAGTCGGAGTTTATAAATACCCAATGTCTGGGTTGTCCCAAGGTTCATTTTTAGTATGCATGCAGGGCTATTTTTGACCCGTTTAAATATAATGACCCCATTCCTGCTGGATCATTGTTTTATGAACATGACATTAAATTAGAATGACAGAGATCATTTGGTTATTGCACTGTCACAACTTCTATCCTGGGGTATCCTGGCTCTATCCTGGGGTATCTTGGCTCTATCCTGGGGTATCCTGGCTCTATCCTGGGCTATCCTGGCTCTATCCTGGGGTATCCTGGCTCTATCCTGGGCTATCCTGGCTCTATCCTGGGGTATCCTGGCTCTATCCTGGGGTATCCTGGCTCTATCCTGGGGTATCCTGGCTCTATCCTGGGGTATCCTGGCTCTATCCTGGGGTATCCTGGCTCTATCCTGGGCTATCCTGGCTCTATTCTGGTGTATCCTGGCTCTATCCTGGGCTATCCTGGCTCTATTCTGGGGTATCCTGGCTCTATCCTGGGGTATCCTGGCTCTATCCTGGGCTATCCTGGCTCTATCCTGGGGTATCCTGGCTCTATCCTGGGGTATCCTGGCTCTATCCTGGGCTATCCTGGCTCTATCCTGGGGTATCCTGGCTCTATCCTGGGGTATCCTGGCTCTATCCTGGGCTATCCTGGCTCTATCCTGGGCTATCCTGGCTCTATTCTGGTGTATCCTGGCTCTATCCTGGGCTATCCTGGCTCTATTCTGGGGTATCCTGGCTCTATCCTGGGGTATCCTGGCTCTATCCTGGGGTATCCTGGCTCTATTCTGGGGTATCCTGGCTCTATTCTGGGGTATCCTGGCTCTATCCTGGGGTATCCTGGCTCTATTCTGGGGTATCCTGGCTCTATCCTGGGGTATCCTGGCTCTATCCTGGGGTATCCTGGCTCTATCCTGGGGTATCCTGGCTCTATCCTGGGGTATCCTGGCTCTATCCTGGGGTATCCTGGCTCTATTCTGGGGTATCCTGGCTCTATCCTGGGGTATCCTGGCTCTATTCTGGGGTATCCTGGCTCTATCCTGGGGTATCCTGGCTCTATTCTGGGGTATCCTGGCTCTATCCTGGGGTATCCTGGCTCTATCCTGGGGTATCCTGGCTCTATCCTGGGGTATCCTGGCTCTATTCTGGGGTATCCTGGCTCTATCCTGGGCTATCCTGGCTCTATCCTGGGGTATCCTGGCTCTATCCTGGGCTATCCTGGCTCTATCCTGGGCTATCCTGGCTCTATCCTGGCTGTATTGCTATGTCTCATTTAGTTTGGATTTGACAAGGCACATTCTAGATAGAAGTGGTTTTGTAATACATTTAGCTGAGCACTATTACAGGTATACACTCCAGAGTCCATTGAGTCCTGAAAGAATTTAGCATAATAAAGTGGTTTGCTCTGAATAAAATCTCATCGAAGGTTTGGTATGACAGTTTAAATGCTACACTGAGTATATCTCTGCTCTGTGAACTATTAACCTTGCCCAGTTCAGAAGTGCCAGTTTGTAAAGGATCAGGCCCCGTCTATGATGATCACTTTGGAAACTCATTGAAGACTAGCCTGGTCCCAGAATAATATGTGCTTTAGCCATCTCCTTTAACTTTAGCTGTCCTTACCGAGGACTTGACTAAAACAGATTGAGGACCCAGGCTAACATCAAATACCTTTTTTTTATGCATTAAGTGTTGAATGAGCAACAACAATCAATCACAATGTTCTGTTAAAGGGCGGCTCCAATAGATGTTGGCTTCCTGTTCTGTTATAGAACGTCACAGCTGACCTGCTGTGGTGTGTGTGTTCAGTTTGCAGGCTTCTCCTCTGAGTCTCTGTGTGAGAGGATCATGGATGCCAAGTGCAGTATTCTGGTGACTGCAGGTAAGACAGTGTGGAGACCGGCTAATGCCCAATAAAATGACACCATTCATGCACAACGTGGCAGATGACCAATAAAATGACACCTTGCATGTGGACTTTAGACTGTAGCTAGGCAACATCCTGGTGTGCTGAGTCGTCATCTGTTTTCATCAGAAGTTGTAAAGTAATTACATGTTGGCTTGGGTCTCTCCCTTCCTCTCCCCCCTCCCCCCCCCCCCCCCCCCCCTCTCTCTCTCTCTCTCTCTCTCTCTCTGTCTCTCTTTCTCTCCCTCCCTCCCTACCTCTTGCTCCAGATGGTGTATACAGAGGGGAGAAATTGATCAACCTGAAGCAGATAGCAGATGAAGCTCTGGAAAAGTGCAAGGAGAAGTAAGTCGTCCTGTTTACAGCGCTATCGTCTATCATCTGATCAATTCTCATCTCTCTCTCTCTCTCTCTCTCTCTCTCTCTCTCTCTCTCTCTCTCTCTCTCTCTGTCTCTCTCTCTCTCTCTCTCTCTCTCTCTCTCTCTCTCTCTCTGTCTCTCTCTCTCTCTCTCTCTCTCTCTCTCTCTCTCTCTCTCTCTCTCTCTCTCTCTCTCTCTCTCTCTCTCTCTCTTATAGCTCAATTCTCGTCTCTCTCTCTCTCTCTCTTTATGACTGATTCAGTTGACTGTTTACCTTATCCTCTTATAATGATGACCTAACCTCTGAGATAGGAGCTGTGGCTCACACACACACACACACACACACACACACACACACACACACAGAGCCAGACCTTAACAGCTGTTAAATGGGCTGTTGAAGAAGAGCGTTGCCTACTTTCCAAGCTGTGGAGTTGCTGGGCAACGCTGAGGGTTCCGAATCTATAGGGAACCCCCATCTGTCTGTTTCCCTTAGCGATCTGTATGTTCTCCGATGTGTGAAACAACATGTATGTCTATCGCAGCCAGGAGACATATGACAGCATATAACCACCATGTCTAGGCTACTCTATGCGCTCTATGTACATGGTCATCATCGCCAGGGAGTGACATTAAAGTTTAAAAAGGCGCTTGACCATCGGGCAAGTCAGGAGTATTTCTTGGTTGCCCACAGATAATGATCACTTGCCAGAACATTTAAATGAGCTATTTACAAGGAGAAGTGCCATACAGCTTTCACCTACACAAAGGGGATCTGACAGATCAGTAGTGGAAGTCTTTTGTATTTTGTTTCTTATCAGGAAAATAAATCTCAGAGCAGGCTCCACTTGCTCGACTGCCATAAATGCCATTTCATTGTCTTTCTTTCACTTGAAACAATGGGGAGGAACCAGAGAGATCAGTTTTAGGCTATTGAAATTCCTAGCAGTTTATTTTATTTGATTTCGTATCACCCGCCCCAACTTCGGAGCAGGTTCAACGTGCGCGACTGGGTTAGGGTTACTGCTCAGTTCACTTGCCCCAGGCAGTAGGGCGACCCTTAATGTCAATCCCTGACTGGTTCACAATTCTTACAACTTTCCTCTTCATCTCTCCACAGAGCATCGGCGACCGTTAGAAGATGTCTAGTGGTTAAGCATTGTGCGCTGAGGATAGAGGGTGGGGATGTTTCCAATAAACTGCAGGTATGTAGATACGATTCTTTTGTGTGCAAATGAACAACAGTTTGCCGATTATGTTTTTTTTCTTTTCTTGAGCTGCCCAACGAACGTCTCTGGTAAATGATGTGCTGTCCTCTCACCCCCTGTATTTCCTGGTGTATTTCCTGGTGTATTTCCTGGTGTATTTCCTGGTGTATTTCTACTGTATTCGGACTGTGTTGTTGTTTTTTTGCGGTATTTACTGGTGTATTTCTACTGTATTCTGACTGTGTTGTTGTATTTCTGCTGTATTTCCTGGTGTATTCCTACTGTATTCTGACTGTGTTGTATTTCTGCTGTATTTCCTGGTGTATTTCTACTGTATTCTGACTAAGTTGTGTTTCTGCTGTATTTCCTGCTGTATTTCTACTGTATTCTGACTGTGTTGTATTTCTGCTGTATTTCCTGCTGTATTTCTACTGTATTCTGACTAAGTTGTATTCCTGCTGTATTTCCTGGTGTATTTCTACAGTATTCTGACTAAGTTGTATTTCTGCTGTATTTCCTGGTGTATTTCTACTGTATTCTGACTAAGTTGTGTTTCTGCTGTATTTCCTGATGTATTTTTACTGTATTCTGACTAAGTTGTATTTCTGCTGTATTTCCTGGTGTATTTCTACTGTATTCGGACTAAGTTGAGTTTCTGCTGTATTTCCTGGTGTATTCCTACTGTATTCGGACTAAGTTGAGTTTCTGCTGTATTTCCTGGTGTATTCCTACTGTATTCTGACTGTGTTGTTGTTTTTTTGCTGTATTTACTGGTGTATTTCTACTGTATTTGGACTAAGTTGTGTTTCTGCTGTATTTCCTGGTGTATTTCTACTGTATTCTGACTGTGTTGTTTTTTTGCTGTATTTCTTGGTGTATTTCTACTGTATTCTGACTAAGTTGTGTTTCTGCTGTATTTCCTGGTGTATTTCTACTGTATTCTGACTAAGTTGTGTTTCTGCTGTATTTCCTTGTGTATTTCTAATGTATTCTGACTAAGTTGTATTTCTAATGTATTTCCTGGTGTATTTCTACTGTATTCTGACTAAGTTGTGTTTCTGCTGTATTTCCTGGTGTATTTCTACTGTATTCTGACTAAGTTGTATTTCTGCTGTATTTCCTGGTGTATTTCTACAGTATTCTGACTAAGTTGTATTTCTGCTGTATTTCCTGGTGTATTTCTACTGTATTCTGACTAAGTTGTATTTCTGCTGTATTTCCTGGTGTATTTCTACAGTATTCTGACTAAGTTGTATTTCTGCTGTATTTCCTGGTGTATTTCTACTGTATTCTGACTAAGTTGTATTCCTGCTGTATTTCCTGGTGTATTTCTACAGTATTCTGACTAAGTTGTGTTTCTGCTGTATTTCCTGGTGTCCAGACCCCGTGGGATGCTGCATATGATGTGTGTTGGGAGGAGGTGATGGGACAGGTCTCTGAGCAGTGTGAACCTGAGTGGCTGGATGCAGAGGATCCTCTCTTTATACTGTACACCAGCGGATCTACTGGCAAACCAAAGGTAGGACACACACATAGTTGCATAAACACAAACACACACACACAACCTTTGACCCCAAACACACACAGTGTCACAAACACAAGCATACAAGCACATACACAATCATACAGACGTGACGACCTGACCACAGTGCAGTTTGGGAGTGCCTATTGTTGACTGTGTGTGTGTGTGTGCTCCTAAGTGTGTGTTCCTAAGTGTGTTCCTGTGTGTACATGCGTGCTGCATGTGTGTTAACCCTGTATCTGCCTTCCCTACAGGGTGTGTGTTAACCCTGTATCTGCCTTCCCTACAGGGTGTGTGTTAACCCTGTATCTGCCTTCCCTACAGGGTGTGTGTTAACCCTGTATCTGCCTTCCCTGCAGGGTGTGTGTTAACCCTGTATCTGCCTTCCCAATAGGGTGTGTGTTAACCCTGTATCTGCCTTCCCTGCAGGGTGTGTGTTAACCCAGTATCTGCCTTCCCTACAGGGTGTGTGTTAACCCTGTATCTGCCTTCCCAATAGGGTGTGTGTTAACCCAGTATCTGCCTTCCCTACAGGGTGTGTGTTAACCCTGTATCTGCCTTCCCTACAGGGTGTGTGTTAACCCTGTATCTGCCTTCCCTACAGGGTGTGTGTTAACCCTGTATCTGCCTTCCCTACAGGGTGTGTGTTAACCCTGTATCTGCCTTCCCTACAGGGTGTGTGTTAACCCTGTATCTGCCTTCCCAATAGGGTGTGTGTTAACCCTGTATCTTCCTTCCCTACAGGGTGTCCTCCACACGGTGGCAGGCTACCTGCTCTATACCTCTCTGACCTTCAAGTACGTGTTTGACCACCAGCCAGACGATGTGTACTGGTGTACCGCTGATATAGGATGGATCACTGGACACTCCTACATCACCTATGGACCCCTGGCCAACGGGGCTACCAGCGTACTGGTCAGTATAACTGGTGTAGAACTGGTATAGAACTGGTATAGAACTGCTCAGTAGAACTGGTATAGAACTGGCATAGAACTGGTATAGAACTGCTCAGTAGAACTGGTATAGAATTGGTATATAACTGGTATAGAACTGGTCAGTAGAACTGGTATAGAACTGGCATAGAACTGGTATAGAACTGCTCAGTAGAACTGGTATAGAATTGGTATGGAACTGGTATAGAACTGGTCAGTAGAACTGGTATAGAACTGGCATAGAACTGGTATAGAACTGCTCAGTAGAACTGGTATAGAATTGGTATATAACTGGTATAGAACTGGTCAGTAGAACTGGTATAGAACTGGTATAGAACTGCTCAGTAGAACTGGTATAGAATTGGTATATAACTGGTATAGAACTGCTCAGTAGAACTGGTATATAACTGGTATAGAACTGGTCAGTAGAACTGATATAGAACTGCTCAGTAGAACTGGTATAGAACTGGTATAGAACTGGTCAGTAGAACTGGTATAGAACTGGTCAGTAGAACTGGTATAGAACTGGTCAGTAGAACTGGTATAGAACTGGTATAAAACTGGTCAGTAGAACTGGTATAGAACTGGTATAGTACTGGTATAGAACTGGTATAGAACTGGTCAGTAGAACTGGTATAGAACTGGTCAGTAGAACTGGTATAGAACTGGTCAGTAGAACTGCTATACAATTTGCTGCAGTTGGTATTCTTTATCTAAGGTGTGTCCCAAATGGCACCCTATTCCCTATATAGTGCACTACCTTTGACCAGGGTCCATAGGGCTCTGTTCAAAGTAGTGCACCATGTAGGGAATAGGGTGCCATTTGGGACACAGCTCTAGTCTCACCTGTTCATGTTAAGTAGTAACAGATTAAGAGATCTAGTCTGGCTTGCAAGATTCATATCTGTCTGCAGTTCTGCACTTTGTTGTCAAATTTAATCATGTTAAAATCCATCTGATTACTGTGTTCTCCAGTTTGAGGGTATTCCAGTCCACCCTCACGTGGGGCGTTTCTGGGAGGTGATTGAGAAGTACAGAGTGACCAAGTTCTACACAGCTCCCACAGCCATACGCCTTCTCATGAAGTACGGGAAAGAGCCAGTACAAAAGTAAGACACACACGCACGCGCGCTCACACATGAATGCACGCACGCATCTGCATGCTATGTCTTCTCAGAGTGGGCGAGTTGATTTTGCACTGCCCAGACGGTGCGCAGGGTGGGGGGTTATTTCACTTTACAAACAATGGAATGGTCTAAAATGTGCAAACTCCTCCAACTGTTAGAAGATCAGCACTGATCTGAACCATAGTACTGTGGCAGTAATAATGCTATAATGAAGCTGTAATGAAGCTGTAATAAATAATGAATAAAGCAGCAGTAATAAAGCAGTAATAAAGCAGTAATAAAGCAGTAATAAAGCAGTAATAAAGCAGTAATAAAGTTGTTAAAACGCTGCAATAAAGCAGAACTAAATCTGGGATAAAGCAGTAATAATGCCATAATAAAGATGTAATAAAGCAGTAATAAAGCAGTAATAAAGCAGCTGTAATGAAGCCGTAATAAAGCAGTAATAAAAGAGTAATGAAGCTGCAATCAAGCAATAATAAAGTGGCTGTTACAAAGCAGTAATAAAGCTCTACTAAAGCAGTAGTAAAGCTGTAATTAAGATGTAATAAACAGCATTAATAAAGCAGTAATAAACCAGTAATAAAAATGTAATTAGGCAGTAATAAAGCAGTAGTAAAGCAGCTATAAAGCAACAATAACCCTAACCCATAAAGCTGTAATAGATCAGTATAAAGCTGTAATAGATCAGTATAAAGCTGTAATAGATCAGTATAAAGCTGTAATAGATCAGTATAAAGCTGTAATAGATCAGTATAAAGCTATAATAGATCAGTATAAAGCTGTAATAGATCAGTATAAAGCTGTAATAGATCAGTATAAGCTGTAATAGATAGTATAAGCTGTAATAGATCAGTATAGACATATAAGCTGTAAGAATCAGTATAAAGCTGTAATAGATCAGTATAAAGCGGTGATAAGTATGATCAGTATAAAGCTGTAATAGATCAGTTATGTATACAGTAAGCTGTAATAGATCAGTATAAAGCTGTAATAGATCAGTATAAAGCTGTAATAGATCAGTATAAAGCTGTAATAGATCAGTATAAAGCTGTAATAGATCAGTATAAAGCTGTAATAGATCAGTATAAAGCTGTAATAGATCAGTATAAAGCTGTAATAGATCAGTATAAAGCTGTAATAGATCAGTATAAAGCTGTAATAGATCAGTAAAGCTGTAATAGATCAGTATAAAGCTGTAATAGATCAGTATAAAGCTGTAATAGATCAGTATAAAGCTGTAATAGATCAGTATAAAGCTGTAATAGATCAGTATAAAGCTGTAATAGATCAGTATAAAGCTGTAATAGATCAGTATAAAGCTGTAATAGATCAGTATAAAGCTGTAATAGATCAGTATAAAGCTGTAATAGATCAGTATAAAGCTGTAATAGATCAGTATAAAGCTGTAATAGATCAGTATAAAGCTGTAATAGATCAGTATAAAGCTGTAGAAGATCATATAAGCTGTAATAGATCAGTATAAAGCTGTAATAGATCAGTATAAAGCTGTAATAGATCAGTATAAAGCTGTAATAGATCAGTATAAAGCTGTAATAGATCAGTATAAAGCTGTAATAGATCAGTATAAAGCTGTAATAGATCAGTATAAAGCTGTAATAGATCAGTATAAAAGCTGTAATAGATCAGTATAAAGCTGTAATAGATCAGTATAAAGCTGTAATAGATCAGTATAAAGCTGTAATAGATCAGTATAAAGCTGCTGTAATAGATCAGTATAAAGCTGTAATAGATCAGTATAAAGCTGTAATAGATCAGTATAAAGCTGTAATAGATCAGTATAAAGCTGTAATAGATCATGATATAGCTGTAATAGATCAGTATAAAGCTGTAATATATCAGTATAAAGCTGTAATAGATCAGTATAAAGCTGTAATATATCAGTATAAAGCTGTAATAGATCAGTATAAAGCTGTAATAGATCAGTATAAAGCTGTAATAGATCAGTTATAAAGCTGTAATAGATCAGTATAAGCTGTAATAGATCAGTATAAAGCTGTAATAGATCAGTATAAAGCTGTAATAGATCAGTATAAAGCTGTAATAGATCAGTATAAAGCTGTAATAGATCAGTATAAAGCTGTAATAGATCAGTATAAAGCTGTAATAGATCAGTATAAAGCTGTAATAGATCAGTATAAAGCTGTAATAGATCAGTATAAAGCTGTAATAGATCAGTATAAAGCTGTAATAGATCAGTATAAAGCTGTAATAGATCAGTATAAAGCTGTAATAGATCAGTATAAAGCTGTAATAGATCAGTATAAAGCTGTAATGGATCAGTATAAAGCTGTAATAGATCAGTATAAAGCTGTAATAGATCAGTATAAAGCTGTAATATATCGTAGTATAAAGCTGTAATGGATCAGTAGTATCAAAGCTGTAATAGATCAGTATAAAGCTGTAATAGATCAGTATAAAGCTGTAATAGATCAGTATAAAGCTGTAATAGATCAGTATAAAGCTGTAATGGATCAGTATAAAGCTGTAATAGATCAGTATAAAGCTGTAATAGATCAGTATAAAGCTGTAATAGATCAGTATAAAGCTGTAATAGATCAGTATAAAGCTGTAATAGATCAGTATAAAGCTGTAATAGATCAGTATAAAGCTGTAATAGATCAGTATAAAGCTGTAATAGATCAGTATAAAGCTGTAATAGATCAGTATAAAGATGTAATAGATCAGTATAAAGATGTAATAGATCAGTATGAAGCTGTAATAGATCAGTATAAAGCTGTAATAGATCAGTATAAAGCTGTAATAGATCAGTATAAAGCTGTAATAGATCAGTATAAAGCTGTAATAGATCATTATAAAGCTGTAATAGATCAGTATAAAGCTGTAATAGATCAGTATAAAGCTGTAATAGATCAGTATAAAGCTGTAATAGATCAGTATAAAGCTGTAATAGATCAGTATAAAGCTGTAATAGATCAGGATATAGCTGTAATAGATCAGTATAAAGCTGTAATAGATCAGTATAAAGCTGTAATAGATCAGTATAAAGCTGTAATAGATCAGTGTAATTACCCCCTCTGCACCAGCATTAATAAACAACACTCTCAGTGAACCTGACCTGTATAGGACCAGCACTTCTTGGCACTGACGGATAGCATCAAAACCGTGATGCATCATGGGCCAGTTGTGACTGACTGATATAAAGATAATATTGAGTAGGTATTTATGATGCAAGGGGATTTGTAGATCAGTCAGTCGACTCACCTTTAAAGTCGTCTGCAATGTCGAACGCACCCCCTTTACTCACTAACCCTGTCACTTCCTGCAGATACGACCTGTCGTCGCTGAGGATCCTGGGAACTGTAGGCGAGCCTATCAACCCGGAGGCGTGGCATTGGTACTACGAGGTTGTTGGTCAGAAGAGATGTCCCGTGGTGGACACCTTCTGGCAGACTGAGACCGTGAGTGTGTGTGTCTGTGACTGTGTGTGTTTCTGTGTTTCTGTGTGTTTCTGTGTCTGTGACTGTGTGTGTGTGTGTGTGTGTTTGTGTGTGTGTGTGTGTGTGTGTGTGTGTGTGTGTGTGTGTGTGTGTGTGTGTGTGTGTCTGTGACTGTGTGTGTTCCTGTGTTTGTGTGTCTGTGACTGTGTGTGTTTGTGTGTCTGTGACTGTGTGTGTTTGTGTGTCTGTGACTGTGTGTGTTTCTGTGACTGTGTGTGTTTGTGTGTCTGTGACTGTGTGTTTCTGTGTTTGTGTGTGTTTGTGTGTCTGTGACTGTGTGTGTTTGTGTGTCTGTGACTGTGTGTGTTTCTGTGACTGTGTGTTTGTTTGTGTGTCTGTGACTGTTTGTGTGTCTGTGACTGTGTGTGTGTCTGTGACTGTGTGTGTTTGTGTGTCTGTGACTGTGTGTGTGTTTGTGTGTCTGTGACTGTGTGTGTTTCTGTGTTTGTGTGTGTTTGTGTGTCTGTGACTGTGTGTGTTTGTGTGTCTGTGACTGTGTGTGTTTCTGTGACTGTGTGTGTGTTTGTGTGTCTGTGACTGTTTGTGTGTCTGTGACTGTTTGTGTGTCTGTGACTGTTTGTGTGCCTGTGACTGTGTGTGTGTCTGTGTTTGTGTGTCTGTGACTGTGTGTGTTTGTGTGTGTTTGTGTGTCTGTGACTGTGTGTGTTTCTGTGTGTGTGTGTGTGTGTGTGTGTGTGTCTGTGACTGTGTGTGTTTCTGTGTTTGTGTGTGTTTGTGTGTCTGTGACTGTGTGTGTTTGTGTGTCTGTGACTGTGTGTGTTTGTGTGTGTTTGTGTGTCTGTGACTGTTTGTGTGTCTGTGACTGTGTGTGTGTCTGTGACTGTGTGTGTGTCTCCACTGTGTTGAGCATCATCCTCTTCCTGCAAAACACTGGTTATGTTCCATTTCATTATCATGGACCCCACACCCCATTATCAAGGACCCCACACCCCATTATCAAGGACCCCACACCCCATTATCAAGGACCCCACACCCCATTATCATGGACCCCACACCCCATTATCATGGACCCCACACCCCATTATCAAGGACCCCACACCCCATTATCAAGGACCCCACACCCCATTATCAAGGACCCCACACCCCATTATCATGGACCCCACACCCCATTATCAAGGACCCCACACCCCATTATCAAGGACCCCACACCCCATTATCAAGGACCCCACACCCCATTATCAAGGACCCCACACCCCATTATCATGGACCCCACACCCCATTATCAAGGACCCCCACACCCCATTATCAAGGACCCCACACCCCATTATCAAGGACCCCACACCCCATTATCATGGACCCCACACCCCATTATCAAGGACCCCACACCCCATTATCATGGACCCCACACCCCATTATCAAGGACCCCACACACCATTATCAAGGACCCCACACCCCATTATCAAGGACCCCACACCCCATTATCAAGGACCCCACACACCATTATCAAGGACCCCACACCCCATTATCATGGACCCCACACCCCATTATCAAGGACCCCACACCCCATTATCAAGGACCCCACACCCCATTATCAAGGACCCCACACCCCATTATCATGGACCCCACACCCCATTATCAAGGACCCCACACCCCATTATCAAGGACCCCACACCCCATTATCAAGGACCCCACACCCCATTATCAAGGACCCCACACCCCATTATCAAGGACCCCACACACACTATGACGTGTGTTGTCATATTGCAGTCCAAGCAATACAGTGAAGTAATGATGTGTGTTGTCTTCCAGGGTGGCCATGTTCTGACCCCACTTCCTGCTGCTACTCCTCTGAAGCCTGGATCAGCTGTAAGGCCTTAATGGTTTACTGTTTAACGCTGTTTAGTGCCATTTATCTACACCAAGTCAGGACTAACTAGCATATATGGCTGCCTGGTGGTCCAGAAGCTATTGTATGCTGTATATACATATACCTATATACCTGTAGGTGACTAACCAGTGATATACCTGTAGGTGACTAACCAGTGATATACCTGTAGGTGACTAACCAGTCATAGACCTGTAGGTGACTAACCAGTAACCTGTAGGTGACTAACCAGTCATAGACCTGTAGGTGACTAACCAGTCATAGACCTGTAGGTGACTAACCAGTAACCTGTAGGTGACTAACCAGTCATAGACCTGTAGGTGACTAACCAGTTATAGACCTGTAGGTGACTAACCAGTAACCTGTAGGTGACTAACCAGTCATAGACCAGTAGGTGACTAACCAGTAACCTGTAGGTGACTAACCAGTCATAGACCTGTAGGTGACTAACCAGTCATAGACCTGTAGGTGACTAACCAGTCATAGACCTGTAGGTGACTAACCAGTAACCTGTAGGTGACTAACCAGTCATAGACCTGTAGGTGACTAACCAGTCATAGACCTGTAGGTGACTAACCAGTCATAGACCTGTAGGTGACTAACCAGTCATAGACCTGTAGGTGACTAACCAGTCATAGACCTGTAGGTGACTAACCAGTCATAGACCTGTAGGTGACTAACCAGTCATAGACCTGTAGGTGACTAACCAGTCATAGACCTGTAGGATATCAGTTTGGGACATTAGAACGTAAGGGAGTGACATGTACTAGTTTTGCTGTAGACTTACAACTCATTTCATGTGTTGATTGTGATCTGTAATAAGGAGTTATTTCTTCCCAAGCAGGCTGTGTTGTTATTGAAAAGCGTATAGGATCTAATGAAAATCTCCCCCGTGGTAATTATGAACACCCCTAACTATCTATCTAATCTCTGGATCTGTCTGATGTTCCAGACGTTTCCTTTTTTCGGAGTGGATCCCACCATACTCAACGAGCATGGAGAGGAACTGGAGGGAGAGGCAGAGGGCTATCTGGTCAGTATAATAACACTATACTGGAGGGAGAGGCAGGGGGCTATCTGGTCAGTATAATAACACTATACTGGAGGGAGAGGCAGAGGGCTATCTGGTCAGTATAATAACACTATACTGGAGGGAGAGGCAGGGGGCTATCTGGTCAGTATAATAACACTATACTGGAGGGAGAGGCAGGGGGCTATCTGGTCAGTATAATAACACTATACTGGAGGGAGAGGCAGAGGGCTATCTGGTCAGTATAATAACACTATACTGGAGGGAGAGGCAGAGGGCTATCTGGTCAGTATAATAACACTATAACTGGAGGGAGAGGCAGGGGGCTATCTGGTCAGTATAATAACACTATACTGGAGGGAGAGGCAGAGGGCTATCTGGTCAGTATAATAACACTATAACTGGAGGGAGAGGCAGAGGGCTATCTGGTCAGTATAATAACACTATACTGGAGGGAGAGGCAGAGGGCTATCTGGTCAGTATAATAACACTATACTGGAGGGAGAGGCAGAGGGCTATCTGGTCAGTATAATAACACTATACTGGAGGGAGAGGCAGAGGGCTATCTGGTCAGTATAATAACACTATACTGGAGGGAGAGGCAGAGGGCTTTCTGGTCAGTATAATAACACTATACTGGAGGGAGAGGCAGGGGGCTATCTGGTCAGTATAATAACACTATAACTGGAGAGGAACTGGAGGCAGAGACAATGTGGCTATGTGGCTATATTTGGCTGTTTTCGCTGCATAATATTTAGACGTATGTGGTTGCAGGTGTTCAAGCGGCCCTGGCCTGGTATCATGCGTACTGTGTACGGAAACCAGGAGCGGTTTGAGAACACATACTTCAAGAAATTCCCAGGTTTTTACGTGACCGGCGATGGTAAGACAGTCAACTATTTTCTTACAACATTCTGTGATTGATTAGATTAATTTTTGATTACATTAGATCAATCATATTCATAGACAACCACAATGACATTGTGATAGCGACCTTGCTGCTAACGTGGGACTTAATTCATTCATTATACAACGGGTGGTTTGGAATTCCCATTGTTAGATCCTATCCTGTTAGATCCTGTCCTGTTAGATCCTATGCTGTTAGATCCTATCAGATCCTATCCTGTTAGATCCTATCAGATCCTATCCTGTTAGATCCTATCCTGTTAGATCCTGTTAGATCCTATCCTGTTAGATCCTGTTAGATCCTATCCTGTTAGATCCTATCAGATCCTATCCTGTTAGATCCTATCAGATCCTATCCTGTTAGATCCTATCAGATCCTATCCTGTTAGATCCTATCCTGTTAGATCCTGTTAGACCCTATCCTGTTAGATCCCATCAGATCCTATCCTGTTAGATTCTATCCTGTTAGATTCTATCCTTTTAGATTCTATCCTGTTAGATTCTATCCTGTTAGATCCTATCAGATCCTATCCTGTTAGATCCTATCAGATCCTATCCTGTTAGATTCTATCCTGTTAGATCCTATCAGATCCTATCCTGTTAGATTCTATCCTGTTAGATTATATCCTGTTAGATCCTATCAGATCCTATCCTGTTAGATTCTAGCCGGTTAGATTCTATCCTGTTAGATCCTATCAGATCCTATCCTGTTAGATTCTATCCTGTTAGATTCTATCCTGTTAGATCCTATCAGATCCTATCCTGTTAGATTATATCCTGTTAGATTCTATCCTGTTAGATTCTATCCTGTTAGATTATATCCTGTTAGATCCTATCAGATCCTATCCTGTTAGATCCTATCAGATTCTATCCTGTTAGATTCTATCCTGTTAGATCCTATCAGATCCTATCCTGTTAGATCCTATCCTGTTAGATCCTATCCTGTTAGATCCTATCAGATCCTATCCTGTTAGATTCTATCAGATCCTATCCTGTTAGATTCTATCCTGTTAGATTCTATCCTGTTAGATTCTATCCTGTTAGATCCTATCAGATCCTATCCTGTTAGATTCTATCCTGTTAGATCCTATCAGATCCTATCCTATTAGATCCTATCCTATTAGATCCTATCCTGTTAGATTATATCCTGTTAGATTCTATCCTGTTAGATACTGTCCTGTTAGATTCTATCCTGTTAGATCCTATCAGATCCTATCCTGTTAGATCCTATCAGATTCTATCCTGTTAGATTCTATCCTGTTAGATTCTATCCTGTTAGATCCTATCAGATCCTATCCTGTTAGATCCTATCCTGTTAGATTATATCCTGTTAGATACTGTCCTGTTAGATACTGTCCTGTTAGATTATATCCTCTTAGATTCTATCCTGTTAGATCCTGTTAGATCCTATCCTGTTAGATCCTATCAGATCCTATCCTGTTAGATTATATCAGATCCTATCCTGTTAGATTCTATCCTGTTAGATTCTATCCTGTTAGATCCTATCCTGTTAGGTCCTATCAGATCCTATCCTGTTAGATCCTATCAGATCCTATCCTGTTAGATTCTATCCTGTTAGATCCTATCAGATCCTATCCTGTTAGATCCTATCAGATCCTATCCTGTTAGATCATATCCTGTTAGATTATATCCTGTTAGATTATATCCTGTTAGATACTGGCCTGTTAGATTCTATCCTGTTAGATCCTATCAGATCATATCCTGTTAGATCCTATCAGATTCTATCCTGTTAGATTATATCCTGTTAGATCCTATCAGATCCTATCCTGTTAGATTCTATCCTGTTAGATCCTATCAGATCCTATCCTGTTAGATCCTATCAGATCATATCCTGTTAGATTATATCCTGTTAGATCCTATCAGATCCTATCCTGTTAGATTCTATCCTGTTAGATTCTATCCTGTTAGATCCTATCAGATCCTATCCTGTTAGATTCTATCCTGTTAGATTCTATCCTGTTAGATTCTATCCTGTTAGATACTGTCCTGTTAGATTATATCCTGTTAGATCCTATCAGATCCTATCCTGTTAGATCCTATCAGATTATATCCTGTTAGATTCTATCCTGTTAGATCCTATCAGATCCTATCCTGTTAGATCCTATCAGATTCTATCCTGTTAGATTATATCCTGTTAGATCCTGTTAGATCCTATCAGATCCTATCCTGTTAGATTCTATCCTGTTAGATTCTATCCTGTTAGATCCTATCAGATCCTATCCTGTTAGATTCTATCCTGTTAGATTCTATCCTGTTAGATTCTATCCTGTTAGATACTGTCCTGTTAGATTATATCCTGTTAGATCCTATCAGATCCTATCCTGTTAGATCCTATCCTGTTAGATTCTATCCTGTTAGATACTGTCCTGTTAGATACTGTCCTGTTAGATTATATCCTCTTAGATTCTATCCTGTTAGATCCTGTTAGATCCTATCCTGTTAGATCCTATCAGATCCTATCCTGTTAGATTATATCAGATCCTATCCTGTTAGATTCTATCCTGTTAGATTCTATCCTGTTAGATCCTATCCTGTTAGGTCCTATCAGATCCTATCCTGTTAGATCCTATCAGATCCTATCCTGTTAGATTCTATCCTGTTAGATTCTATCAGATCCTATCCTGTTAGATCCTATCAGATCCTATCCTGTTAGATCATATCCTGTTAGATTATATCCTGTTAGATTATATCCTGTTAGATACTGTCCTGTTAGATTCTATCCTGTTAGATCCTATCAGATCATATCCTGTTAGATCCTATCAGATTCTATCCTGTTAGATTATATCCTGTTAGATCCTATCAGATCCTATCCTGTTAGATTATATCCTGTTAGATCCTATCAGATCCTATCCTGTTAGATTCTATCCTGTTAGATCCTATCAGATCCTATCCTGTTAGATCCTATCAGATCCTATCCTGTTAGATTCTATCCTGTTAGATCCTATCAGATCCTATCCTGTTAGATTCTATCCTGTTAGATTATATCCTGTTAGATCCTATCAGATCCTATCCTGTTAGATTCTATCCTGTTAGATTCTATCCTGTTAGATTCTATCCTGTTAGATACTGTCCTGTTAGATTATATCCTGTTAGATCCTATCAGATCCTATCCTGTTAGATCCTATCAGATTATATCCTGTTAGATTCTATCCTGTTAGATCCTATCAGATCCTATCCTGTTAGATCCTATCCTGTTAGATTCTATCCTGTTAGATACTGTCCTGTTAGATACTGTCCTGTTAGATTCTATCCTGTTAGATTCTATCCTGTTAGATCCTGTTAGATCCTATCCTGTTAGATCCTATCAGATTCTATCCTGTTAGATTCTATCAGATCCTATCCTGTTAGATTCTATCCTGTTAGATTCTATCCTGTTAGATTCTATCCTGTTAGATCCTATCCTGTTAGGTCCTATCAGATCCTATCCTGTTAGATCCTATCAGATCCTATCCTGTTAGATTCTATCCTGTTAGATCCTATCAGATCCTATCCTGTTAGATCCTATCAGATCCTATCCTGTTAGATCCTATCAGATCCTATCCTGTTAGATCCTATCCTGTTAGATTCTATCCTGTTAGATTCTATCATGTTAGATACTGTCCTGTTAGATTCTATCCTGTTAGATCCTATCAGATCCTATCCTGTTAGATCCTATCAGATTCTATCCTGTTAGATTATATCCTGTTAGATCCTATCAGATCCTATCCTGTTAGATTATATCCTGTTAGATTCTATCCTGTTAGATCCTATCAGATCCTATCCTGTTAGATTCTATCCTGTTAGATTCTATCCTGTTAGATCCTATCCTGTTAGGTCCTATCAGATCCTATCCTGTTAGATCCTATCAGATCCTATCCTGTTAGATTCTATCCTGTTAGATCCTATCAGATCCTATCCTGTTAGATCCTATCAGATCCTATCCTGTTAGATCCTATCAGATCCTATCCTGTTAGATCCTATCCTGTTAGATTCTATCCTGTTAGATACTGTCCTGTTAGATTCTATCCTGTTAGATCCTATCAGATCCTATCCTGTTAGATCCTATCAGATTCTATCCTGTTAGATTCTATCCTGTTAGATCCTATCAGATCCTATCCTGTTAGATTCTATCCTGTTAGATTCTATCCTGTTAGATCCTATCAGATCCTATCCTGTTAGATTATATCCTGTCTGATTCTATCCTGTTAGATTCTATCCTGTTAGATCCTATCAGATCCTATCCTGTTAGATTCTATCCTGTTAGATTCTATCCTGTTAGATTCTATCCTGTTAGATCCTATCAGATCCTATCCTGTTAGATTCTATCCTGTTAGATCCTATCAGATCCTATCCTGTTAGATTCTATCCTGTTAGATTCTATCCTGTTAGATTCTATCCTGTTAGATTCTATCCTGTTAGATTATATCTTGTTAGATTATATCCTGTTAGATCCTATCAGATCCTATCCTGTTAGATCCTATCAGATTATATCCTGTTAGTGTGACGTTCTGGCTCCGGGACTCTTTGTTTGTGAGCCAGGGTTGTCATTTTCTTTTGGGTGTATTTCTATGTGGGATTCTGGTTGTTCATTTTCTATGTTTGGTTTGGTTGTTTATTGGGCATGTGACTCCCAATCGGAGGTAACGAGTGCCAGCTGTTCGGCTCGTTATCTCTGATTGGGAGCCATATTTATTCTGTTTGTTTTCCTGTGGGGTTTGTGGGTTTTTGTTTCCTTGTTGCTGTCTGTATCAGTAGTGGAACTTCACGTATCGTATTTTGTTGTTTTCTCGTGTTGCACTTTAATTTAATAAAGTCATCATGTTTATCGGTACACGCGCTGCGCGTTGGTCTCATCCTTCACACGATCGTGACAGAAAAACCCACCATACCAAGACCAAGCAGCGTGTACAGGAGCAAAGAGACTGGACATGGGTGGAGGCGCCGGGTAAGGAGATCGAGAGGCTGGCGATGGCCCAGGTGGGCAAATCGTGGTCCTGGGAGGACATGCTCGGGGGCAAGGGACCTTGGGGGAAGATCAAGGCCCTGGCAAGAGAGGAGCATCGGCGGCAGCAGGTTTTTCGTCGGAAGGACGAGAGGCAACCCCAAGAAATTTTTGGGGGGGGGCACATGGCTTGGGCGGCTGGGCAGCAGGAAGCTGCCACAGGGAGTATAGGTGAGAGGGCTAACGGAGTACGGGAGCCATTGGCGAGAAGAGGCAGGGATGTGTGTGTGGCACGGCGTGAAGGACTGAGGTGTGTTGCCAGTCCGGTCCGGCCCGTTCCTGATCCTCGGTTGAGGCCAGTGGTGTGTGTTCCCGGTATGGACCGGCCTGTTCCTACTCCACGCACCAGGGATACGGTGCGCTTCGCCAGCTCAGCCCGGCCTGTTCCTACTCCACGCACCAGGGATACGGTGCGCTTCGCCAGCCCAGCCCGGCCTGTTCCTACTCCACGCACCAGGGATACGGTGCGCTTCACTAGCCCTGAGATGCGTGTCCTCAGCCCGGGACCACCAGTTCCGGCACCACGCACTAGGACTTATGTGCGTCCCCAGGGTCCTGCATGCCCTGTTGCTTCTCCCCGCACTAGCCCTGAGATGCGTGTCCTCAGCCCGGTACCTCCAGTTCCGGCACCACGCATCAGGTCTACGGTGCGCCTCAGACGGCCAGAGTCTGCCGTCTGCCCAACGGCGCCTGAACTGCCCGTCTGCCCAACGGCGCTTGAACTGCCCGTCTGCCCAACGGCGCTTGAACTGCCCGTCTGCACAACGGCGCCTGAACTGCCCGTCTGCCCAACGCCGTCTGAACTGCCCGTCTGCCCAACGCCGTCTGAACTGCCCGTCTGCCCAACGCCGTCTGAACTGTCCGTCTGCCCAACGCCGTCTGAACTGCCCGTCTGTACTGAGCCTGCTAAGCCGCCCGTCTGCCATGAGCCTTCAGAGCCGTCCGCCAGACCGGAGCCGCTAGAGCTCTTCGCCAGACAGGATCAGCCAGAGCCTTCCGCCAGACAGGATCAGCCAGAGCCTTCCGCCAGACAGGATCAGCCAGAGCCTTCCGCCAGACAGGATCAGCCAGAGCCTTCCGCCAGACAGGAGCAGCCAGAGCCTTCCGTCAGACCGGATCAGCCAGAGCCTTCCGCCAGACAGGAGCAGCCAGAGCCTTCCGCCAGACGGGATCAGCCAGAGCCTTCCGCCAGCCATGAGTGGCCAGATCTGTCAGCCAGCCATGAGCCGCCAGATCCGTCAGCCAGCCATGAGCCGCCAGATCCGTCAGCCAGCCATGAGCAGCCAGATCCGTCAGAGCCAGCCAGCCAGGATCCGCCACGTAGTCCTGTGCTGCCCCTTAGTCCGGTGCTGTCCCTTAGCCGTGTGCTGCCTCTTAGTCCGGTGCTGCCCATTTATCCAGGTGGGTTTAAGTGGAGGGTGGTCATTGGGAGGAGGTTAAGAAAGCGGGTAGGAACTATAGTGGGGTGGTGGTCAAGCCCGGAGCCAGAACCGCCTCCGGGGAGCAACACCCACCCAGCCCTCCCCTATTGTGGGGTTGTGAGGCGCGGTCGCAGTCCGCGCCTTTAGGGGGGGGTACTGTGACGTTCTGGCTCCGGGACTCTTTGTTTGTGAGCCAGGGTTGTCATTTTCTTTTGGGTGTATTTCTATGTGGGATTCTGGTTGTTCATTTTCTATGTTTGGTTTGGTTGTTTATTGGGCATGTGACTCCCAATCGGAGGTAACGAGTGCCAGCTGTTCGGCTCGTTATCTCTGATTGGGAGCCATATTTATTCTGTTTGTTTTCCTGTGGGGTTTGTGGGTTTTTGTTTCCTTGTTGCTGTCTGTATCAGTAGTGGAACTTCACGTATCGTATTTTGTTGTTTTCTCGTGTTGCACTTTAATTTAATAAAGTCATCATGTTTATCGGTACACGCGCTGCGCGTTGGTCTCATCCTTCACACGATCGTGACAGTTAGATTCTATCCTGTTAGATCCTATCAGATCCTATCCTGTTAGATCCTATCCTGTTAGATCCTATCCTGTTAGATTATATCCTGTTAGATTATATCCTGTTAGATTCTATCCTGTTAGATTCTATCCTGTTAGATTCTATCCTGTTAGATTATATCCTGTTAGATCCTATCAGATCCTATCCTGTTAGATCCTATCCTGTTAGATTCTATCCTGTTAGATCCTATCCTGTTAGATACTGTCCTGTTAGATCCTATCCTGTTAGATTCTATCCTGTTAGATTCTATCCTGTTAGATACTGTCCTGTTAGATTATATCCTGTTAGATACTGTCCTGTTAGATTCTATCCTGTTAGATTCTATCCTGTTAGATTCTATCCTGTTATATCCTATCAGATCCTATCCTGTTAGATCCTATCCTGTTAGATTCTATCCTGTTAGATCCTATCCTGTTAGATACTGTCCTGTTAGATTATATCCTGTTAGATTCTATCCTGTTAGATTCTATCCTGTTAGATTCTATCCTGTTAGTTACTGTCCTGTTAGATTATATCCTGTTAGATTCTATCCTGTTAGATTCTATCCTGTTAGATTCTATCCTGTTAGATTCTATCCTGTTAGTTACTGTCCTGTTAGATTATATCCTGTTAGATTCTATCCTGTTAGATTCTATCCTGTTAGATTCTATCCTGTTAGATTCTATCCTGTTAGATTATATCCTGTTAGATCCTATCAGATCCTATCCTGTTAGATTCTATCCTGTTAGATCCTATCAGATCCTATCCTGTTAGATTCTATCCTGTTAGATTCTATCCTGTTAGATACTGTCCTGTTAGATTCTATCCTGTTAGATTCTATCCTGTTAGATTCTATCCTGTTATATCCTATCAGATCCTATCCTGTTAGATCCTATCCTGTTAGATTCTATCCTGTTAGATCCTATCCTGTTAGATACTGTCCTGTTAGATTATATCCTGTTAGATTCTATCCTGTTAGATTCTATCCTGTTAGATTCTATCCTGTTAGTTACTGTCCTGTTAGATTATATCCTGTTAGATTCTATCCTGTTAGATTCTATCCTGTTAGATTCTATCCTGTTAGATTCTATCCTGTTAGATCCTATCCTGTTAGATACTGTCCTGTTAGATTCTATCCTGTTAGATTATATCCTGTTAGATTCTATCCTGTTAGATTCTATCCTGTTAGATTATATCCTGTTAGATCCTATCAGATCCTATCCTGTTAGATTCTATCCTGTTAGATCCTATCAGATCCTATCCTGTTAGATTCTATCCTGTTAGATTCTATCCTGTTAGATTCTATCCTGTTAGATTCTATCCTATCAGATCCTATCCTGTTAGATTCTATCCTGTTAGATCCTATCAGATCCTATCCTGTTAGATCCTATCCTGTTAGATCCTATCCTGTTAGATTCTATCCTGTTAGATCCTATCCTGTTAGATCCGATCAGATCCTATCAGATTCTATCCTGTTAGATTCTATCCTGTTAGATTATATCCTGTTAGATCCTATCCTGTTAGATTCTATCCTGTCTGATTCTATCCTGTTAGATTCTATCCTGTTAGATTCTATCCTGTTAGATCCTATCCTGTTAGATTCTATCCTGTTAGATCCTATCCTGTTAGATACTATCCTGTTAGATCCTGTCCTGTTAAAGACGATCCTGTTAGATCCTGTCCTGTTAGATGTGATCCTGTTACAGCCTATTCGGCTTCTCTGCTTGACCACTGTTAGATCCTATCCTCTGTGACCACGTCCCAGCCATGATAAAAATGTCATAACACATGGCCTCTTATGTATTATTTCATAGTCATTCATTAATTCACTCACTCGTTGTTTCCCAGGCTGCAGGAGAGATGGAGATGGGTACTACTGGATCACAGGCAGGATAGACGACATGATCAACGTATCAGGTCAATTCTTTTCCACAGTTTTGCCACAGTGCTGCTGCTGCTGTGTTTTTTGGTGGTGTAGGTTGGATTATTGTAAAGCGCTTTTTGACACACGTCGCTTGTGAAAAGTGCTTTATGAATACATTTGATCTATTAATTAATTGAATGAGTGATTGTGGCTCACTTAACCTATTGATTTTAACTAGTGGAGCAGAGAACCTGCGTCTCCAGCGAACTCTGTTCTGGGCTGTTTAGTATTAGTGTTAACCCAAGCTGTTCTCTATTATTAGTGAAAACTCTGTACAGTCAGTAATAAAACCCATGTTTGTCGTCCTCCTCCAGGTCACCTGTTGAGTACAGCGGAGGTGGAGGCATCTCTAACAGAGCATGGAGCGGTGGCCGAGGCAGCAGTGGTCAGCAGACCCCACGCGGTCAAGGGGGAGTGTCTCTACTGTTTCGTTACTCTGAAGGACTGCAGAGAGTTCGACCGCGCTCTGGTGGAGGAACTCAAGAGACAAGGTAGGGCTTTCAGACGGAGGAAAAACTAGACAAAAAAACAAGAATCAAATTGATTGAAATTGAAGCCGAATCTCTATGTCCGTTATTGCCTTGAATTCCAGGTTTGTCCTTGTAGAAGGAATGCAAGGTTACGGCATCTGGCTTTGAGATTATGTCTATTACCATACTATGACTATCAGTTACAGTCGCTGTACCACCAGAGGGGTTTTCCCTGATGGTATTATATTTCACATTAAAACGTTTTTCTTATGTCTTGCAGTGAGAGAGAAGATTGGTCCGATCGCCACCCCAGACTTCATCCAGAACGCTCCTGGACTTCCTAAAACACGCTCTGGTAGGTACACTGTTTACTTCACACGATGATTGACTTTTACAGACATTTTATAATTGACCTTTTTTTATTTATGTTTCATTTGACCAACAACGTCATCCTCAGGTAAGATCATGAGGCGGGTCCTGAGGCAGATTGCCCGGAACGAGAAGGATCTAGGTGACCTTTCAACTCTGGCTGACCCTAAGGTCGTGGAAGTCCTGTTCAGCCAGCGGTGTGAGACAGCTGCTTGAGGGGCTGCATGTCAACACTCTGTGTGGCGTCCTCTCCTCGTGTCCTCTCCTTCTCTCCTCTCCTTGTCTCCTCTCCTTCATCTTCATTGTTCTGAAAACACAGGATAGGTGAATATAGGATATAGAATATTCAGTAGGCAATGTGGCGGATGGGATATTTTCTTTCTCTTACCTATTCAGCTTATATACCAGTGCAGATGAAGGAGAGGAGACAAGGAGTGGAAGCCAGGTTAGACGATTGAGACACACCCAGAGAGGCTCTCCCTCAAGTCACGGTGCGGATGAATACGGCACTGGTCCTGAATCAGTCTCAGGGCTTTTCATGTGCACTGTTTGGGGATGGGAGGACAGATCCTAGATCAGATCTTATGGGAAAACGATTGACTTTGAGTTATTCTATGTAGACAAACGATAATACAGAAGCAACAGTCCAATGAAAGTCCCCAGCCCAAACATTGCATTCAGTTTCATTTCCTTTTCTTTCCCGAACGGGGGTCAAACAGATGTCATTTTGCATTTAATAATGGGTGGGCCCATATTGAGGTGAACTGGACCCAGAATCAGAATCTTACCCTTGTTGCCTGCTCAGTAACCTAACCTCTGGAACATTCTCTCAGTGTTCTAAATTATTGATCAGCTCAGGATGGATCAACATGATGAATCAGCTTGTAGCTTCCATCTTGCTTTTCACGATGTGCTCCTCAGACTTGATAGATTAGTAATGATCGGTAATGTCTAAATGATGAATGAAAGCTAGCTAGCTGTTTCACACTTTTTTATAGCTATGAAAAACTATCCCAGGGAGACCAGTCAGCTTTGCACACCAGGGGCTTGTATTTGTTTGGACGTCAATGTATATTTCCAACTTGAGATTTTAATGTTTTTGTTGACATGAGAATAAAAGTGTTTCATGTTTAATGATTGTTCTTTTCAAATTCATATGAAAATCCTTTCAAAAGCTTTTTCTTCTAACGGGGAAGGCTTGTTAGACAACCCTCTTATGGTGCTCTGATGATATCATCGGCTAGTCTAGTCTAGTCAGAGCTGTGCTTCAGGGCTCTATTCAATCAGTATCGCGGAAAATGCAGCATTACAGCGTGATTTGAATTTTTAAAGGCAGTATTCCCACGTTAAGCGTATATACGGCGTTTACTGTGAACGCTGCAGATGTCGGCTCAATAGGAAAATTATCTTTCAATTTCAGCGCTGCAGATTGAATAGAGCCCTTACTGTGAAAGCCTCTACCCTACTTTCAAGGTTTAATAATAATAATAAGATGTTTGGCCGTCGCCTTTATCCAAAGCGACTTATAGTCATAAGTCCCAAGCGGGAAATGTTTCATGTTTTATTGTCACGTACACGTTGTACTGTGAAATGCCTTTCTTTGAGTTTTTTTTTTTTTGCCTTTCTTGATCCTACAAACGTTGGCGCTGCAAAGCGCTACCAACTTAGCCATGCAGGACCTGTTCTTTCCCTGTTGCTGTTTCTGATTGAGGGACAAACACATGCCTTAAGATGTTTCTGATTGAAGGATAGACACACACATGCCGTAAGATATCTGATCAGTCCAGCAGCGATTACAGAAGGAGTGAGGTACCTTATCTCAAGTGCCTTTTCAGCTGGAAACATGCTATCATGCAAAATATCCTTGAAGATAATCATCATTAGTTTGAAGTGCCTATAGACCATAGTAGAGCTGACGTCACTCTGTCAGACCAAGGACAGCCCTGTCAGCAGCCGACAGACGTTAGAAGACATTAGAGATTCAGAAGTCATGAAATCCAATTTTCCACTCCACTTATTCAATTACAAATGAGATTGGATTATATTTGTTCGTGTGTGCATGTACATGGATAAGCACACCAAGGACAATGCAATTCCCAGGCTGTGGTAAATGCCTGAATAGAAAATCAGTTTTAATATTGCAGATAGATTGTGAGTTCTATCAATGTAATTATCTGCATCATCATCAAGTTTTGAATCTGCCGTTGTTTTTTGTGTGTCAGTTCATAAACCATGTGCCAAGGATTCGGCACATCGAATATCTCTTCCCAACTAGTTTGCAACCTGTATGGGGCAGCTGACAATTTGTTGGTCAAATGAAATACATTTTTATTGGTCGCATATGTTTAGCAGATGATATTGATGCTTGTGTTCCTAGCTCCAGCAGTGCAGTAATATCTAATAATTCACAACATGTATAGTACCAGTCAAACGTTTGGACACACCTACTCATTCAAGGGTTTTTCTTTATTTTTTACTATTTTCTACATTGTAGATTAATAGTGAAGACATCAAAACTGTGAAATAACACATATGGAATCATGTAGTAACCAAAAAAGTGTTAAACAAATCAAAATATATATTTTATATGTGAGATTCTTCAAAGTAGCCACCCTTTGCCTTGATGACAGCTTTGCACACTCTTGGCATTCTCTCAACCAGCTTCACCTGGAATGCTTTTCCAACAGTCTCGAAGGAGTTCCCACATATGCTGAGCACTTGTTGGCTGCTTTTCCTTCACTCTGCGGTCCAACTCATCCCAAACCATCTCAATTGGGTTGAGGTTGGGTGATTGTGGAGGCCAGGTCATCTGATGCAGCACTCCATCACTCTCCTTCTTGGTCAAATAGCCCTTACACAGCCTGGAGGTGTGTTTTGGGTCATTGTCCTGTTGAAAAACAAATGATAGTCCCACTAAGTGCAAACCAGATGGGATGGCGTATCGCTGCAGAATGCTGTGGCAGCCATGCTGGTTAAGTGTGCCTTGAATTCTAAATAAATCACAGACAGTGTCACCAGCAAAGCACCCCCACACCATCACACCACCTCCACCATGATTCATGGTGGGAACCACACATGCTGAGATCATCCGTTCACCTACTCTGCGTCTCACAAAGACACAGTGTTTGGAACCAAAAATCTCAAATTTGGACTCCAGACCAAAGGACAGATTTCCACCGGTCTAATGTCCATTGCTTGTGTTTCTTGGCCCAAGCAGGTCTCTTCTTCTTATTGGTGTCCTTTAGTAGTTTTTATTTGGGCTGCAATCTGAGGCTGGTAACTCTAATTAACTTATCCTCTGCAGCAGAGGTAACTCTGGGTCTTCCTTTCCTGTGGCGGTCCTCATGAGAGCCAGTTTCATCATAGCGCTTGATGGTTTTTGTGACTGCACTTGAAGAAACGTTCAAAGTTTTTCCAGATTGACTGACCTTCATGTCTTAAAGTAATGATGGACTGTCGTTTCTCTTTGCTTATTTTGAGCTGTTCTTGCCATAATATGGACTTGGTCTTTTACCAAATAGGGCTATCTTCTGTATACCCCCCCACCTTTTCACAACACAACTGATTGGCTCAAACGCATTAAGAAGGAAAGAGATTTCACAAATGAACTTTTAAAAAGGCACACCTGTTAATTGAAATGCATTCCAGGTGACTACCTCATGAAGCTGGTTGAGAGAATACCAGGAGTGTGCAAAGTTGTCATCAAGGCAACGGGTGGCTACTTTGAAGAATCACAAATATTAAATATATTTTGATTTGTTAAACACTTTCATGGTTACTACATGATTCCACATGTGTTATTTCATAGTTTTGATGTCTTCAATGTAGAAAATAGTAAAAATATAGAAAAACCCTTGAATGAGTAGGTGTGTCCAAACTTTTGACTGGTACTGTAAGTGCCTTTGGAAAGTATTCAGACCCCTTGACTTTTTCCACATTTTGTTAGGTTACAGCCTTATTCTAAAATTGATTAAATTGTTTTTTCCCCTGATCAATATACACACAGTACCCCATAATGACAAAGCAAAAACAGGTTTTTAGAAATGTATAAAAAGAAACACCCTGAAATATCACATTTCCATAAGTATTCAGACCCTTTACTCAGTACTTTGTTGAAGCACCTTGGGCAGAAATTACAGCCTTGAGTCTTCTTGGGTATGACGCTACAAGCTTGGCACACCTGTATTTGGGGAGTTTCTCCCGTGCTTCTCTGCAGATCCTCTCAAGCTCTGTCAGGTTGGATGGGGAGCGTCGCTGCACAGCTATTTTCAGGTCTCTCCAGAGATGTTCTATCAGATTCAAGTCCGGGCTCTGGCTGGGCGACTCAAGGACATTCAGAGACTTGTCCCGAAGCCACTCCTGCGTTGTCTTGGCTGTGTGCTTGGGGTCGTTGTCCTGTTTTTGCTTTGTCATTATGGGGAATTGTGTGTAGATTGATGTGGGGAGAGAGGGGAAAATAGAGGCCAAGTAAGAGGGTGAGATAAAAAGAGAGAGATTCCTGTAGAGATGGAGATAAGTGGAGGAGGAGAGAAGAGAAAGACATACTGTAGAGAAAGAGAGAAGGAAACGAAGAGAAGGAGAAGGAAGAGAAGGAGAAGGAAGAGAGGAGAGGAGAAGGAAACGAGGGAGAGATGCAGGGGTTACCTATCCTGGAGTTATTAACCTATCCTGGAGTTATTAACCTATCCTGGAGTTATTAACCTATCCTGGAGTTATTAACCTATCCTGGAGTTATTAACCTCTCCTGGAGTTATTAGTGTTAATAATGAATGAGGCTCCAGAGAGGGGAGGAGAGAGACAGAAGACGGTGGCTTTACTTGACATCACTTATAAATGATAACAGGCCAGGAAAGGAAATGTAGGTGTCCCTAAACATGGACACATTATAGAGGCATCCTTTATTGTTGAAACTAAGGTTACTATAGTAAATGTTCACGAGGCATCCTGAATTTAAGATCTAATTAAATTATGAGAAATACACTGAAAAGGGAATTAGCCCTCGTCGTCTCCTATCAACACACTGGGTGTTATTAACTATTCAGTGGATTGGACCCCTCGTCTCCTATCAACACACTGGGTGTTATTAACTATCATAGTAACGACTGTTTCTCTCTCTATTTATATCATATTAACAACTGTACAAAACAGCATACATACTGTATATAGTAGTACAATCATTTACATAAAAATATCTTACTTTTAGACTAAAAGTGTATGTAAATGATTGTACTACTATGTAATTCCAATTGACTAAAGGTTTTAGTCAATTGGAGTTAACTGACAACAAACTGACAGTTGAAGATATCACCACCCTCATAATCAAATCAAATCAAATTTTATTTTGTCACATGCTTTGTAAACAACAGGTGTAGACTAACAGTGAAATGCTTCCTCATGGGCCCTTCCCAAACAATACAGAGAGAATGAAAGATACATCATATAAAATGAAAATAAAATGAGGAATAAATACACAGTGAATAACTTTAATGTTTAATGCAGAGATTCAAAAACGATTGTGGGTTTAGACAATTCGCCATTTACAGGTTATTTACGACTAAAGCCGACATTTGCAGCTTTTTGCGGACAAAGTGCGATCGGATTGCATCTTCACTCATTGGATGGTTCTATAATCGAACGAGTCCCTGCATACGAATACCTTGGTATTTGGATTGACAACGATTTATCGTATATTGTGTACATTTATGTTTTTCTATGCAATATGTGTTGTGTTTTATATTGTATTTGATTTGATTTTGATGTATTTTTTAAAAAAATTGTATATCCAGGGCTCCCTCGTAAAAGATACACTGGTCTCAATGGTGACTCCCTGATTTAAATAAAGGTAAATAATTAAATCCCGGCCTTTAGTTGAGTTTTTACATCCAAGCTGGGTGATCTAGCACAATGACAGCAGTAGCAGCAGTTTGTATGTACATGCACTAACGTGTGTTTTCCCAAAGGCATGCAAATATGATCGCGTCCCAAAAGACAACCTATTTCTACACAGTGCATGACCTTTGACCTGAGCCCACTCTAAAAAAAAAATGCTGGGTTAAAAAAACAACTACATTTTGGCCTCTTTGGTAACCCAGTGCTGGGTTAATATTGGGGCAGAACACACACTGGGTTATATTGACCCAGCCAGTTGGGTTGCATTAATATATATAATATATATTATGTTATATTATAATAACCCAACATGTTGTTTTTTTGGGTATGCTGGGATGACCTAGCTGCTTATATTCAGGAAGTGTGGCTCATTAGTGGCTTGGCTTTCAGGTAGATCTTATTGGCCACTCTTGATAGTAAATGTCATTCCGGTGTATCATGTTAAAGAGATTATCCGGTACTTTTGTATACATTTTAGCCAGTAGTTCTGAAAGTAGCACTCACGAGCCAAAAGTGGTCCCCGAAAATTGCGTACTACCTCACATATGTGCACCACGACATTGTCTCTCTCTCGCTTTGCTGTGTGTGCATCTTGCTAGCTGTCACTCAAAATGGCGAGGGTCTGAAGCTCATTGGTTAGAACTCAAATTTCTAGGGGTCTGGCCCACGTGGGGGAAAATGTAGGGAAAATGGCACAGCAGAGCTTCCAAAAAAAAACACTCACTTTCAAATTAGGGATTTCGTGGCTAATTGAGGTAAGACAGTAAGTCTGCTCATAGAATATGCATGTATGAACTACACATTGACACATCCAGCCCGGAGCCTGTCTTTAAGTTTGCATACTGCAAATTAAATGGTTACTTTTTTAAATATTTTACACATTCTTCTAGAATATTAAGATTATTTATTACATATGATAACAAGAAGGTATCTATTCCAACAAGTGGATTTGCATAGGCTTTTAGGGAACTCATATACTTCTGTAAGCCTCACTGAAGCTACAAAAATGTCAGTGTTCAACCTTTACATGTGATAACTATACAACAGAACAGATTAATGACATTTACTCTCACGGGTGGCTAAAAAGAACTATTGGAATGCCACACCCGTACTAAACTACGCCTCCAGTCTTCGGATCTGACCCGCTGGGTCATATCTCAACGACCCAGCACCAATAACCCAGCATCAACAACCCAATCTTGCTCTTTTTAAAGAAAACAAATCAACCAAAACAACCCAACATGTTTTTAGAGTGTGGGAATAGGTGGGAATAGGCTGCCATTCAACAACTGTGTTCCACATATACCGAAAGGTTATTCACTTACTATTTTTCCTCTCTTCTTCTATGCGTTTAGAGAGTTGAACATTCATTTTAACATATAGAGAAAAAAACATACATACATTAGCATCGTAAATGACATCATGAAACAGCTGCCTCAGCGAACAGGAAGCAGTCGTGTTTGTTTGTTTGTTTCTTCTACCACTACAACTGAGTAGTCTGTCTTCAAGCTTCGAAGGAACAAACAGTAACATAAGGTATGGTCAACTTAATAAGAAAATAGTTTTAAGTATTTACACAACACAGAATATAACAAATTATATGTAATGCAAAATAATCAAAAACGTAAAACAGACAGAACATTTGTAAACCTTCATGTTCGTACAAGTATTATAATAACGGTTTTATAGTTTTCTTTCAACACCTCAAAAGGTGTCCATTATATGGTTAAAATATAGATATATGTATTGTTTTGTATACATATATACACATATATCATGTGGAACTATGAGTAAATCAAGTACAGGCACCTCTGATGGCAATGTTTTTGATGAAGTCATTGTTGTTACAGTACATTCCAGGTTCTTTTCATTCCAGAATTCAAAGTTCTAAGTTCCAGTTATTTTTCTTCCTGGTTGGTCAGCTGGTGCTAGAGGGTCTCAGCCCCCCATTACATTACAACTCCTTCCTACGAGGGGGGGAGGGAGGACAAGGTAATGGGCGACGATTCTATCATGCGGAAGACGACGGTTCCAGTCCTGTTCCTGTTCCAGTCTCGTCCAGCTCCGGTGTACAGGTGGTCCCAGTCACCATGGGGAAGGTGAACCTCCGCTCGGTGACATCGCGCCAGCCTCGGGGGGAGGAGGAGGGGGAATGGGCCGCCCAGCGGGAAGGGGGACGGCGGTTGGCTGGCCTCGCCGGACGCAGGAAACACGACTCCAGGGGTGGAGCCACCGGGGAACGAGGGAGGTCCTTCAGGAGAGGAGGAAGTAGATGTTAGAGAGAGAGGGAGACAAAATAGCTTCCTATATTCAACGTCTTTTAATGATGATTATTTTAATAATTTAAAAAAGGCATAACCCAAGACAGAGGAAAAGAAGTATGAACAAAGGTAAGTGTGACTAAAACAGGAAAGCAAATAATGACCACAGTACACAGTGAGGGAAAAAAGTATTTGATCCTCTGCTGATTTTGTACGTTTGCCCACTGACAAAGACATGATCAGTCTATAATTTTAATGGTAGGTTTATTTGAACAGTGAGAAAAACGCATGATTGGCCCAGCGTCGTCCGGGTTTGGCCGGTGTAGGCCGTCATTGTAAATAAGAATGTGTTCTTAACTGACTTGCCTCGTTAAATAAAGGTTAAATAAAGGTTAAAATAAAAAATAAAAACAATAAAAAAAACTTGGACCTGTTGTTATATAGCCTAACCCACGGAATGACAGGTATAACCCACGGAATGACAGGTATAACCCACGGAATGACAGGTATAACCCACGGAATGACAGGTATAACCCACGGAATGACAGGTATAACCCACGGAATGACAGGTATAACCCACGGAATGACAGGTATAACCCACGGAATGACAGGTATAACCCACGGAATGACAGGTATAACCCACGGAATGACAGGTATAACCACGGAATGACAGGTATAACCCACGGAATGACAGGTATTACCCACGGAATGACAGGTATTACCCACGGAATGACAGGTATAACCCACGGAATGACAGGTATTACCCACGAATGACAGGTATAACCCACGGAATGACAGGTATAACCCACGGAATGACAGGTATAACCCACGGAATGACAGGTATAACCCACGGAATGACAGGTATAACCCACGGAATGACAGGTATAACCCACGGAATGACAGGTATAACCCACGGAATGACAGGTATAACCCACGGAATGACAGGTATAACCCACGGAATGACAGGTATAAACCCACGGAATGACAGTGTAAACCCACGGAATGACAGGTATAACCCACGGAATGACAGGTATAACCCACGGAATGACAGGTATAACCCACGGAATGACAGGTATAACCCACGGAATGACAGGTATAACCCACGGAAATGACAGGTATAAACCCACGGAATGACAGGTACAACCCACGGAATGACAGGTATAACCCACGGAATGACAGGTATAAACCCACGGAATGACAGGTATACCCACGGATGACATGTATAACCCACGGAATGACAGGTATTACCCACGGAATGACAAGTATAACCCACGGAATGACAGTACATGACATCAAAGGATAGCGCTACCATTCTGCATGCACCATGTAAGCGTACGAGAGGTTGACCAGATTGCACAGTGAAAACAGCATAATGTTGACCACACAATGTTTGATTTCAGTTTCACCACATCGACTCGGACCGCTAAAGCATGCAACCACGTCAATGACCCCCTCCGGAAGATTCAGTTCATTTGAAACACAAGCAGACGTCACGCAATCATGAGAACACATACCCACTCACACGCGTTAAAAGAGCTGTCTTCGCCAATGAGCTTTAGACAGGTTGTTAGTGTGAGAGAAGGAAAAGGTGGTGAGAGAACTGTAAAGGAAGAGAGATGGAAAGCAACACAGTAATGCAAGGAACAGTAGGGTTCAAAACAGCAGCCACAGTCGCAGACAGAGCAGAAGACCTATTAGAAACCGTGTTACTGTACGTTAGATAGTCTAGTGAAAGAAAGAAGCTGGCGCACACCCAAAAATGTTTTGTAGAGGTGTTGACTAACGGAGAGTAAACTATACAAACATAGAAGACATTGTGTGCCAAACCATTGGTTTGCTATTTAATATAATATTAATGTTTGGGAGCATAGTTGGAGCGTGTGATTTTCTTTCTCTATTTTTATGTTAGATCGTCTACCATCAAACCTGTTGTTGTTGTTGTGGTGTGGATGGATCCAACAGTGATGTCCAACAGAGTCATCTCTCTCTCTGTGGCCACCTCAGGGGTTAGAGACGGTTTTCACATCTAGAAGATGGCTTTGTTTTGTTTTCTAGGTTATTTGAAATCAGCTCACCTACGTTTTATATATATAACAGTAAACCATCACTAAACCTTTCAGTACTGGTTCTTCTACAGCAGAACACACTGACAGACGTACAGTATCCAGCCAGATATGGACAGAAAACGGATGACTCTTTGGGTCACTGGAGTTGATTTTGTGAATATGAATCATTACATATGAAATACCATATTAGATCATGCAGACATCTACACAGACAGATGTGGATGATAATAATAACGCAGCTACAATACCACTGACTCCACCGACGTCGTTGACCTGTGAGGCATGCTGTGATTGGCTGATGGGGGCGGGGGTGAGGTGAGATGAGGAGGGGTCCATGGTAACCCTGTGACCCCCGGCCGTGAGGTTATAGGTCAGAGAACCAGGAAATAAACAAGAACTTACATCACTCAGGGACAAGCAGGGTTAGAGTCCCCATGGAGCAGTAAGTAAGACAGTGTGGTTCTAGAATCAGCAGAATAGCATAGACAGAACAGAGGAGAGAAAGACAGGGGGACAGGGGGGAGGGAGGGAGGGAGGGAGGGAGGGAGGAAAAACCAGAGATGAGAAGAAGCAGATAGAGAGGGGGAGAGAGGAAGGGGGGGGTGGGGGTGGGTGGGTTCTTAAAGTCTCTCTCTCTCTCTTTTTTCTCTCTCTCCTCTATACTCTCTCCTCGCTTCTCGCTTTTTCTCTCTCCTCTCTTCTTCTTTTTTTTTCTCTTCTCTCTCTCTCTCTCTCTCTTTCTGTTCTCTCTCCTCTCTCTCTTTCTGTTCTCTCTCTCTCTTTCTTTTCTCTCTCTTCTCTTTTTTTTTCTTTCTCTTTTTTTTTTTTCTTTTTTTTTTTCGCTCCTCTCTCTCTCTCTGCTCTTTTGTTCTCGCTCTCCCTCCTGCTCCTCTCTCTCTCTCTCGCTCTCTCTCGCTTTTCTCGTCTCTCTCGCTTCTCTCTCGTCTTCTCTCCTCTTTCGGAGGTGGGGACGCTCCGGCGAGTGATAGAGAGCGATGAGCTCAGAGCGGATAGATCTCTCGAGCAAGAGAGAGAGAGGGAAAACAGGAAAACAAGACCTTATTTACATAAGTATTCAGACCCTTTGCTATGAGACTCGAAATTGAGCTCAGGTGCATCCTGTTTCCATTGATCATCCGTGAGATGTTTCTACAACTTGATTGGAGTCCACCTGTGATAAATTCAATAGATTGGACATGATTTGGAAAGGCACACACCATGCCATGAGGTCGAAGGAATTGTCCGTAGAGATCCAAGAGAGGATTGTGTCGAGGCACAGATCTGGGGAAGGATACCAAAAAATGTCTGCAGCATTGAAGGACCCCAAGAACACAGTGGCCTCCATCATTCTTAAATGGAAGAAGTTTGGAAACACCAAGACTCTTCCTAGAGCTGGCCGCCAGGCCAAACTAAGCAATCGGGGGAGAAGGGCCTTGGTCAGGGAGGTGAAGAACCTGATGGTCACTGACAGAGCTCCAGAGTTCCTCTGTGGGGATGGGAGAACCTTCCAGAAGGACAACCATCTCTGCAGCACTCAGCAATCAGGCCTTTATGGTAGAGTGGTCAGACGGAAGCCACTCCTCAGTAAAAGGCACATGACAGCCCACTTGGAGTTTGCCAAAAGGCACCTAAAGGACTCTCAGACCATGAGAAACAAGATTCTCTGGTCTGATGAAACCAAGATTTAACTCTTTGACCTGAATGCCAAGCGTCACGTCTGGAGGAAACCTGGCACCATCCCTACGGTGAAGCATGGTGGTGGCAGCATCATGCTGTGGGGATGTTTTACAGCGGCAGGGACAAGGAGACTAGTCAGGATCGAGGGAAAGATTAATGGAGCAAAGTACAGAGAGATACTTGATGGAAACCTGCTCCAGAGCGCTCAGGACCTCAGACTGGGGCGAAGGTTCACCTTCCAACAGGACAACGACTCTAAGCACACAGCCAAGACAACGCAGGAGTGGCTTCGGGACAAGTCTCTGAATGTCCTTGAGTGAGTGGCTCAGCCAGAGCCCAGACTTGAACCCGATCAAACATCTCTGGAGAGACCTGAAAATAGCTGTGCAGCGATGCTCCCCATCCAACCTGACAGAGCTTGAGAAGATCTGCAGAGAAGAATGGGAGAAACTCCCCAAATACACGTGTGCCAAGCTTGTAGCGTCATACCCAAAAAGACTAAAGGCTGTAATCTCTGTTAAAGGTGCTTCAAGAAGGTACTGTGTAAAGGGTCTGAATAATTATGTAAATGTGATATTTCTGTTTTTTATAAATTTGCAAAAGAAAAAATGCTTTGTCATTATGGAGTATTGTGTGCAGATTGATTAGGAAATAAAAAACAATTTAATCAATTTTAGAATAAGGCTGTAACATAACAAAATGTGGAAAAAGTCAAGGGGTCTGAATACTTTCCTGAATCAAATCAAATCAAATCAAATGTTATTGGTCACATGCGCCGAATACAACAGGTGCAGACATTACAGTGAAATGCTTACTTACAGCCCTTAACCAACAGTGCATTTATTTTAAACAAAAAAAGTAAAAATAAAACAACAACAAAAAAAAGTGTTGAGAAAAAAAAGAGCAGAAGTAAAATAAAGTGACAGTAGGGAGGCTATATATACAGGGGGGTACCGTTGCAGAGTCAATGGGCGGGGGCACCGGCTAGTTGAGGTAGTTGAGGTAATATGTACATGTGGGTAGAGTTAAAGTGACTGTGCATAAATACTTAACAGAGTAGCAGCAGCGTAAAAAGGATGGGGTGGGGGGGCAGTGCAAATAGTCTGGGTAGCCATGATTAGCTGTTCAGGAGTCTTATGGCTTGGGGGTAGAAGCTGTTGAGAAGTCTTTTGGACCTAGACTTGGCACTCCGGTACCGCTTGCCGTGCGGTAGCAGAGAGAACAGTCTATGACTAGGGTGGCTGGAGTCTTTGACAATTTTGAGGGCCTTCCTCTGACACCGCCTGGTATAGAGGTCCTGGAAGGCAGGAAGCTTTGCCCCAGTGATGTACTGGGCCGTACGCACTACCCTCTGTAGTGCCTTGCGGTCGGAGGCCAAGCAGTTGCCATACCAGGCGGTGATGCAACCAGTCAGGATGCTCTCGATGGTGCAGCTGTATAATTTTTTGAGGATCTGAGGACCCATGCCAAATCTTTTTAGTCTCCTGAGGGGGAATAGGCTTTGTCGTGCCCTCTTCACGACTGTCTTGGTGTGTTTGGACCATGATAGTTCGTTGGTGATGTGGACACCAAGGAACTTGAAGCTCTCAACCTGTTCCACTACAGCCCCGTCGATGAGAATGGGGGCGTGCTCAGTCCTATTTTCTTTCCTGTAGTCCACAATCATCTCCTTTGTCTTGGTCACGTTGAGGGAGAGGTTGTTGTCCTGGCACCACACGGCCAGATCTCTGACCTCCTCCCTATAGGCTGTCTCATCGTTGTCGGTGATCAGGCCTACCACTGTTGTGTCGTCGGCAAACTTAATGATGGTGTTGGAGTCGTGCCTGGCCATGCAGTCATGGGTGAACAGAGAGTACAGGAGGGGACTGAGCACGCACCCCTGAGGGGCCCCCGTGTTGAGGATCAGTGTGGCAGATGTGTTGTTACCTACCCTTACCACCTGGGGGCGGCCCGTCAGGAAGTCCAGGATCCAGTTGCAGAGGGAGGTGTTTAGTCCCAGGATCTTAGCTTAGTGATGAGCTTAGAGGGCACTATGGTGTTGAATGCTGAGCTGTAGTCAATGAATAGCATTATCACGTAGGTGTTCCTCTTGTCCAGGTGGGAAAGGGCAGTGTGGAGTGCAATAGAGATTGCATCATCTGTGGATCTGTTGGGGCGGTATGCAAATTGGAGTAGGTCTAGGGTTTCTGGGATAATGCTGTTGATGTGAGCCATGACCAGCCTTTCAAAGCACTTCATGGCTACAGACGTCAGTGCTACGGGTCGGTAGTCATTTAGGCAGGTTATCTTAGAGTCCTTGGGCACGGGGACTATGGTGGTCTGCTTGAAACATGTTGGTATTACAGACTCAGTCAGGGACATGTTGAAAATGTCAGTGAAGACACTTGCCAGTTGGTCAGCACATGCTCAGAGTACACGTCCTGGTAATCCGTCTGGCCCTGCGGCCTTGTGAATGTTGACCTGCTTAAAAGTCTTACTCACATCGGCTACGGAGAGCGTGATCACATAGTCATCCGGAACAGCTGGTGCTCTCATGCATGCTTCAGTGTTGCTTGCCTCGAAGCGAGCATAGAAGTGGTTTAGCTCGTCTGGTAGGCTTGTGTCACTGGGCAGCTCGCGGCTGTGCTTCCCTTTGTAGTCTGTAATAGTTTTCAAGCCCTGCCACATCCGACGAGCGTCAGAGCCAGTGTGGTACGATTCAATCTTAGTCCTGTATTGACTCTTTGCCAGTTTGATGGTTCGTCGGAGGTCATAGCGGGATTTCTTATAAGCGTCCGGGTTAGAGTCCCGTTCCTTGAAAGCGGCAGCTCTACCCTTTAGCTCAGTGCGGATGTTTCCTGTAATCCATGGCTTCTGGTTGGGGTATGTACGTACGGTCCCTGTGGGGACGACATCATCGATGCACTTTTTGATGAAGCCAGTGACTGATGTGGTGTACTCCTATAATAATATAATAATATAATAATAATATGCCATTTAGCAGACGCTTTTATCCAAAGCGACTTACAGTCATGCGTGCATACATTTTTGTGTATGGGTGGTCCCGGGGATTGAACCCACTACCTTGGCGTTACAAGCGCCGTGCTCTACCAGCTGAGCTACAGAGGACCACTCCTCAATGCTGTCTGAAGAATCCCGGAACATGTTCCAGTCTGTGCTAGCAAAACAGTCCTGTAGCTTAGCATCTGCGTCATCTGACCACTTTTTTATTAACCGAGTCACTGGTGCTTCCTGCTTTAGTTTTTGCTTATAAGCAGGAATCAGGAGGATAGAGTTATGGTCAGATTTGCCAAATGGAGGGCGAGGGAGAGCTTTGTATGCGTCTCTGTGTGTGGAGTAAAGGTGGTCTAGAGTTTTTTTTCCTCTGGTTGCACATTTAACATGCTGGTAGAAATTAGGTAGAACGGATTTAAGTTTCCCTGCATTAAAGTCCCCGGCCACTAGGAGCGCTGCATCTGGATGAGCGTTTTCCTGTTGATTAATGGCCTTGTACAACTCATTCAGTGCAATCTTAATGCCAGCATTGGTTTGTGGTGGTAAATAGACAGCTATGAAAAATATAGATGAAAACTCTCTTGGTAAATAGTGTGGTCTACAGCTTATCATAAGATACTCTACCTCAGGCGAGCAAAACCTCGAGACTTCCTTAGTATTTGATTTTGTGCACCAGCTGTTGTTTACAAATATACACAGACCGCCACCCCTTGTCTTACCGGAGTCAGCCGTTCTGTCCTGCCGATGTAGCGTATAGCCTGCTAGCTGAATGTTATCATTGTCGTCGTTCAGCCACGACTCGGTGAAACATAAGATATTACAGTTTTTAATGTCCCGTTGGTAGGATAACCGTAATCTTAAGTCGTCCAATTTATTTTCAAATGATTGAACGTTGGCTAATAGGATTGATGGAAGAGGCAGTTTACTCGCTCGCCATCGGATCCTTACAAGGCACCCGGATCTGCGTCCGCAATATCTCCGTCTCTTCCTCACGCGAATGACGGGGATTTGGGCCTTGTCGGGTGTCTGTATGATATCCTTCGCGGCCGCCTCGTTGAAGAAAAAATCTTCGTCCAATACGAGGTGAGTAGTCGCTGTCCTGATATCCAGAAGCTCTTTTTGGTTATAAGAGACGATGGCAGAAACATTATGACCAAATAAATTACAAATAACGCGGAAAAACACACATAATAGTACAATTGGTTAGAGGGCTGTAAAACGGCAGCCATCTTCCCCGGCGCTGTTCTGAATGCACTGTAAGTGCCTTTGAATAGGGTATGGTAGTAGGTGCAACTCAATATTAGGAAGGTGTTCTTAATGTTTTGTACATTCAGTGTAGGAATATAACTTAGTGCTTCACTGTAATGTTTTCATTCACTTTTAACATACAGTATTATCATAATGCTATATAGCTTTTAACCTACTTTTTGATCCTCTGGTGGTCTACTGATACTGCAATTACTTAAAGAATTTCAACCAAACGTTATATTCATGTTTTTTCAACATATTGAACACATTGCTTGGCAACAACCGGATGTATCCGGTTTTCAGGGATACAGCTAATTCAACCTAGCTTCCTTTTCCGCTGAAAACCTGCTATGTTAGGTTAGGACAGATAGCCAGGGTTTGAAACCCCCAGAAACCCCCAGTAACCACCAGTAACCCCCAGAAACCACCAGTAATCAGCCCTACTCCCTATGGTCACTGCAATACTACCAGTGTCCTGAAGCAGAGTGATACTGAATGGGTGGCGAGTGGTGGCTGAAGCAGAGTGATACTGAATGGGTGGTGAGTGGAAGCTGAAGCAGAGTGATACTGAATGGGTGGCGAGTGGTGGCTGAAGCAGAGTGATACTGAATGGGTGGTGAGTGGAAGCTGAAGCAGAGTGATACTGAATGGGTGGTGAGTGGAAGCTGAAGCAGAGTGATCCTGAATGGGTGGTGAGGGGAGGCTGAAGCAGAGTGATACTAAATGGGTGGTGAGTGGTGGCTGAAGCAGAGTGATACTGAATGGGTGGTGGGTGGTGGCTGAAGCAGAGTGATACTAAATGGGTGGTGAGTGGTGGCTGAAGCAGAGTGATACTGAATGGGTGGTGAGTGGTGGCTGAAGAAGAGTGATCCTGAATGGGAGGTGAGTGGAGGCTGAAGCAGAGTGATGCTGAATGGGTGGTGAGTGGTGGCTGAAGCAGAGTGATACTGAATGGGTGGTGAGTGGTGGCTGAAGCAGAGTGATACTGAATGGGTGGTGAGTGGAGGCTGAAGCAGAGTGATACTGAATGGGTGGTGAGTGGTGGCTGAAGCAGAGTGATACTGAATGGGTGGTGGGTGGTGGCTGAAGCAGAGTGATCCTGAATGGGTGGTGAGTGGAGGCTGAAGCAGAGTGATCCTGAATGGGTGGTGAGTGGTGGCTGAAGCAGAGTGATACTGAATGGGTGGTGAGTGGTGGCTGAAGCAGAGTGATACTGAATGGGTGGTGGGTGGTGGCTGAAGCAGAGTGATACTGAATGGGTGGTGAGTGGAGGCTGAAGCAGAGTGATACTGAATGGGTGGTGGTTGGTGGCTGAAGCAGAGTGATCCTGAATGGGTGGTGAGTGGTGGCTGAAGCAGAGTGATACTGAATGGGTGGTGGGTGGCTGAAGCAGAGTGATACTGAATGGGTGGTGGGTGGTGGCTGAAGCAGAGTGATACTGAATGGGTGGTGAGTGGCTGAAGCAGAGTGATACTGAATGGGTGGTGAGTGGCGGCTGAAGCAGAGTGATACTGAATGGGTGGTGAGTGGAGGCTGAGGCAGAGTGATACTGAATGGGTGGTGAGTGGTGGCTGAAGCAGAGTGATACTGAATGGGTGGTGGGTGGCTGAAGCAGAGTGATACTGAATGGGTGGTGAGTGGCTGAAGCAGAGTGATACTGAATGGGGGGTGGGTGGCTGAAGCAGAGTGATACTGAATGGGTGGTGGGTGGCTGAAGCAGAGTGATAGGAGTCAAAAGGAGTCAGAACATTCCAGTATAGAGAAGAAACAAAGAAGCACAATTATATATACTGAACTATGGCAAAATACAGTAGAATACTGTAGAATACAATAGAATACAGTAAAATACTGTAAATAATAAACATTACCATAACATTACCATTGTGTCAGTCAATGCTTTTTGATCTGAGAAGAAAACACCAGCACGGAGTTATAATGTATTTGATTTTATTATGATTATTTCCTAAATTGAGTTTGTTTTTGGTTTTAATTTTGGTTGTCTGGGTCTTTAGCCCAATGGGGGGCTAATAAACAAACAACAAATATAAACAACAAACAAATCCAGTTAGTAGAGTGTTAGTATTTACAGAAAAAAACACCAGCATTGAGTTATAAAAATGTAAATAAGAAAACATTTTAATGTTATTTTCTTATCCTAGTTAGTGTTTATTTTGGTTTTTAATTGCGTATTTCTGGGACTCTAGGAAAGAACACACCCAACAGGTGACCAACAGGTGACCAACAGGTGACCTAAAAGCGATCCTAATATACACTAAGCAGTAAATCCAGTAGGTGTTAGTATTTACCTCCAAACACCCAGGCTGGTTCCTGTCTCCCTCTGCCTGACGCCCGTCTCCCGTGTAGCCTCCCTGGCCCTGGGCTGACGACCCTCCAGTCCCTCCAGACCCCAGCCTCTTCTCCTCCCTGAAGCTCTGCTCCAACAACTTCTTGTTCAGCAGGCGGGCTGTGTTCTCTGCCAGGGTGTATCCAGGCGGGGCAGACAGGTCCTGGCGTATACTGAGCACCTCTGGTGTCCTCTCCCCTCCTGTTCCCCCCGGCCCTCCCTGAGCCTCTACTATCAGCTGCACCGGGCTAGGAGAACGCCCACGGACATTCCTCAGAAACTCCTGGACAGCTCCAAGGGATCTCGGGTCTTTGGGTTCTGAAGGGGGTAGACTGGGACCACCAGGAGGTGAGGGGTCAAGGGGGGTGGGGCGGGAGCGGCTGGGGGACTTGGTGAATTTGCACTGCGGGGGTTCGTAGGCCACGGGGCTGTGGTCTATGATGTTGAAGAGACAAGACAGGCCGTCGTTGATGGTGGTGTGAACCGGAGAGTCCCTGGTGGTGGTGGAGCGAGCCCAGGCCGACTCAGAGGCACCCTTCTGGGGGGTGGTGGGGGTAGGGGCCCTGGTGCCGGCCGTGGAGCTGGAGGCCCCACCTGGGAGGTCAGCCTTCGATGACGTTGACAGCTTCCTCTGGAGTTTAGGGGAGCCGTACTTAGGAGAACAACATGGACGCTCAAACTTGGACTGGACTACGGGAGAGTACTGTATCTTGCGGATGGTTCGGGAAGGGGAGGAGATGGGGGTTGAGCTGCCTCCTTTAGGAGTGAGGCAGCGGTGGGGGGAGCTGGTGAGGGTGCGGAGGATGTCTGTCTGTAGTCCCACACTGATGGTCAGAGTGGTCTGGGTACCCCGAGTGGTAAAACCATTTGTCTGACACGCCGTGTCTCGGAGCTGTGGAGTAAGTTAAACAGACGAGTGAAAGACTAAGTGATATGCACAGGTAAGGAGATGATCTCCTAAGCTTAAACAGTATACTATAGAAACCTCACAAAGACAGTATACTGTACAAACCTCACAGACAGTGACTATATAAAAGAAACTACGCAGATCAACTAAGTTATTGAAGATTGGATGAACAACCAGACAACAGACTAGATGGATGAACAACCAGACAACAGACTAGATGGATGAAACACAGACTAGATGTATGAACAACTACACAACAGACTAGATGGATGAACAACCAGACAACATACTAGATGGATGAACAACCAGACAACAGACGAGATGGATGAACAACTAGACAACAGACTAGATGGATGAACAACTAGACAACAGACTAGATGGATGAACAACCAGACAACAGACGAGATGGATGAACAACAGACTAGATGGATGAACAACAGACTAGATGGATGAACAACCAGACAAAAGACTAGATGTATGAACAACCAGACAACAGACTAGATGGATGAACAACCAGACAACAGACTAGATGGATGAACAACTAGACAAGACTAGATGGATGAACAACTAGACAACAGACGAGATGGATGAACAACTAGTCAACAGACTAGATGGATGAACAACTAGAAAACAGACTAGATGGATGAACAACCAGACAACAGACTAGATGGATGAACAACCAGACAACAGACTAGATGGATGAACAACTAGACAACAGACTAGATGGATGAACAACCAGACAACATACATGATGGATGAACAACTAGACAACAGACGAGATGGATGAACAACTAGACAACAGACGAGATGGATGAACAACCAGACAACAGACGAGATGGATGAACAACTAGACAACAGACGAGATGGATGAACAACCAGACAACAGACTAGATGTATAACAACTAGACAACAGACTAGATGGATGAACAACCAGACATCAGACTAGATGGATGAACAACCAGACAACAGACTAGATGGATGAACAACCAGAAAACAGACTAGATGGAAGAACAACCAGAAAACAGACTAGATGGATGAACAACCAGACAACAGACTAGATGGAAGAACAACCAGAAAACAGACTAGATGGATGAACAACCAGACAACAGACTAGATGGATGAACAACTAGACAACAGACTAGATGGATGAACAACTAGAAAACTGACTAGATGGATGAACAACAGACTAGATGGATGAAAAACTAGACAACAGACTAGATGGATGAACAACCAGACAACAGACTAGATGGATGAACAACCAGACAACAGACTAGATGGATGAACAACTAGAAAACTGACTAGATGGATGAACAACAGACTAGATGGATGAAAAACTAGACAACAGACTAGATGGATGAACAACCAGACAACAGACTAGATGGATGAACAACCAGACATCAGACTAGATGGATGAACAACTAGACAACAGACTAGATGGATGAACAACCAGACAACAGACTAGATGGATGAACAACTAGACAACAGACTAGATGGATGAACAACCAGACAACAGACTAGATGGATGAACAACTAGACAACAGACTAGATGGATGAACAACTAGACAACAGACTAGATGGATGAACAACTAGACAACAGACTAGATGGATGAACAACTAGACAACAGACTAGATGGATGAACAACCAGACAACAGACGAGATGGATGAACAACTAGACAACAGACTAGATGGATGAACAACAGACTAGATGGATGAACAACTAGACAACAGACTAGATGGATGAACAACCAGACATCAGACTAGATGGATGAACAACTAGACAATAGACTAGATGGATGAACGACTAGACAACAGACTAGATGGAAGAACATCCAGAAAACAGACTAGATGGATGAACAACAGACTAGATGGATGAAAAACTAGACAACAGACTAGATGGATGAACAACCAGACAACAGACTAGATGGATGAACAACCAGACAACAGACTAGATGGATGAACAACTAGACAACAGACGAGATGGATGAACAACTAGACAACAGACTAGATGGATGAACAACTAGACAACAGACGAGATGGATGAACAACTAGACAACAGACTAGATGGATGAACAACTAGACAACAGTCTAGATGGATGAACAACTAGACAACAGACGAGATGGATGAACAACTAGACAACAGACTAGATGGATGAACAACTAGACAACAGACGAGATGGATGAACAACCAGACAACAGACTAGATGGATGAACAACTAGACAACAGACGAGATGGATGAACAACTAGACAACAGACGAGATGGATGAACAACTAGACAACAGACGAGATGGATGAACAACTAGACAACAGACGAGATGGATGAACAACTAGACAACAGACTAGATGGATGAACAACTAGACAACAGACGAGATGGATGAACAACCAGACAACAGACTAGATGGATGAACAACTAGACAACAGACTAGATGGATGAACAACCAGACATCAGACTAGATGGATGAACAACTAGACAACAGACTAGATGGATGAACAACCAGACAACAGACTAGATGGAAGAACAACCAGAAAACAGACTAGATGGATGAACAACAGACTAGATGGATGAACAACCAGACAACAGACTAGATGGATGAACAACTAGACAACAGACGAGATGGATGAACAACTAGACAACAGACTAGATGGATGAACAACTAGACAACAGACTAGATGGATGAACAACCAGACAACAGACTAGATGGATGAACAACCAGACAACAGACTAGATGGATGAACAACTAGACAACAGACTAGATGGATGAACAACTAGACAACAGACTAGATGGATGAACAACCAGACAACAGACTAGATGGATGAACAACCAGACAACAGACTAGATGGATGAACAACTAGACAACAGATGGATGAACAACCAGACAACAGACTAGATGGATGAACAACTAGACAACAGACTAGATGGATGAACAACCAGACAACAAACTAGATGGATGAACAACTAGACAACAGACTAGATGGATGAACAACAAGACAACAGACATGATGCATGAACAACTAGACAACAGACTAGATGGATGAACAACCAGACAACAGACTAGATGGATGAACAACTAGACAACAGACTAGATGGATGAACAACCAGACAACAGACTAGATGGATGAACAACCAGACAACAAACTAGATGGATGAACAACTAGACAACAGACTAGATGGATGAACAACAAGACAACAGACATGATGGATGAACAACTAGACAACAGACTAGATGGATGAACAACCAGACAACAGACTAGATGGATGAACAACTAGACAACAGACTAGATGGATGAACAACCAGACAACAGACTAGATGGATGAACAACCAGACAACAGACTAGATGGATGAACAACCAGACAACAGACGAGATGGATGAACAACTAGACAACAGACTAGATGGATGAAAAACTAGACAACAGACTAGATGGATGAACAACCAGACAACAGACTAGATGGATGAACAACCAGACAACAGAATAGATGGATGAACAACTAGACAACAGACTAGATGGATGAACAACTAACCAACAGACTAGATGGATGAACAACAGACTAGATGGATGAACAACCAGACAACAGACTAGATGGATGAACAACCAGACAACAGACTAGATGGATGAACAACCAGACAACAGACTAGATGGATGAACAACCAGACAACAGACTAGATGGATGAACAACCAGACAACAGACTAGATGGATGAACAACCAGACAACAGACTAGATGGATGAACAACTAGACAACAGACTAGATGGATGAACAACCAGACAACAGACTAGATGGATGAACAACTAGACAACAGACTAGATGGATGAACAACTAGACAACAGACGAGATGGATGAACAACTAGACAACAGACGAGATGGATGAACAACCAGACAACAGTCTAGATGGATGAACACCTAGACAACAGACTAGATGGATGAACAACCAGACATAAGACTAGATGGATGAACAACTAGACAACAGACTAGATGGATGAACGACTAGACAACAGACTAGATGGATGAACAACCAGACAACAGACTAGATGGAAGAACAACCAGAAAACAGACTAGATGGATGAACAACTAGACAACAGACTAGATGGATGAACAATATACTAGATGGATGAACAACTACCAACAGACTAATGGATGAACACAGACTAGATGGATGACAACTAGACAACAGACTAGATGGATGAACAACGACTAGATGGGATGAACACTAGACAACAGACTAGATGGATGAACAACAGACTAGATGGGATGAACAACTAGACATCAGACTAGATGGATGAACAACTAGACAACAGACTAGATGGATGAACAACCAGAAAACAGACTAGATGGATGAACAACAGACTAGATGGATGAACAACCAGACAACAGACTAGATGGACGAACAACCAGACAACAGACTAGATGGATGAACAACCAGACAACAGACGAGATGGATGAACAACTAGAAAACAGACTAGATGGATGAACAACCAGACAACAGACTAGATGGATGAACAACTAGACAACAGACTAGATGGATGAACAACTAGACAACAGAGTAGATGGATGACAACTAGACAACAGACTAGATGTATGAACAACCAGACAACAGACATGATGGATGAACAACTAGACAACAGACTAGATGGATGAACAACTAGACAACAGATGAGATGGATGAACAACTAGACAACAGACGAAATGGATGAACAACGAGACAACAGACTAGATGGATGAACAACTAGACAACAGACTAGATGGATGAACAACCAGACATCAGACTAGATGGATGAACAACTAGACAACAGACTAGATGGATGAACAACCAGACAACAGACTAGATGGATGAACAACCAGACAACAGACTAGATGGATGAACAACCAGAAAACAGACTAGATGGATGAACAACAGACTAGATGGATGAAAAACCAGACAACAGACTAGAAGGATGAACAACCAGACAACAGACTAGATGGATGAACAACCAGACAACAGACTAGATGGATGAACAACATACTAGATGGATGAACAACTAGACAACAGACTAGATGGATGAACAACAGACTAGATGGATGAACAACTAGACAACAGACTAGATGGATGAACAACTAGACAACAGACTAGATGGATGAACAACAGACTAGATGGACGAACAACCAGACAACAGACTAGATGGATGAACAACCAGACAACAGACTAGATGGATGAACAACTAGAAAACAGACTAGATGGATGAACAACCAGACAACAGACTAGATGGATGAACAACTAGACAACAGACTAGATGGATGAGCAACTAGACAACAGAGTAGATGGATGACAACTAGACAACAGACTAGATGTATGAACAACCAGACAACAGACATGATGGATGAACAACTAGACAACAGACTAGATGGATGAACAACTAGACAACAGACGAGATGGATGAACAACTAGACAACAGACGAAATGGATGAACAACCAGACAACAGACTAGATGGATGAAGGACTAGACAACAGACTAGATGGATGAACAACCAGACAATAGACTAGATGGATGAACAACCAGACAACAGACTAGATGGATGAACAACAGACTAGATGGATGAACAACCAGACAACAGACTAGATGGATGAAACAACCAGAAAACAGACTAGATGGATGAACAACAGACAGATGGATGAAACAACCAGACAATAGACTAGATGGATGAACAACTAGACAGCAGATTAGATGGATGAACAACAGACTAGATGGATGAACAACTAGACAACAGACTAGATAGATGAACAATTAGACAACATACTTGATGGATGAACAACAGACTAGATGGATGAACAACTAGACAACAGACTAGATGGATGAACAACAGACTAGATGGTTTAACAACTAGACAACAGACTAGATGGATGAACAAACTAGACAACAGACTAGGATGGATGAACAACAGACTAGATGGATGAACAATAGACAACAGACTAGATGGATGAAATACAGACTAGATGGATGAACAACCAGACAACAGACTAGATGGATGGACAACCAGAAAACAGACTAGATGGATGAACAACCAGACAACAGACTAGATGGAAGAACAACAGACTAGATGTATGAACAACTAGACAACAGACTAGATGGATGAACAACAGACTAGATGGATGAACAACTAGACAGCAGACTAGATGGATGAACAACAGACTAGATGGATGAACAACTAGACAACAGACTAGATGGATGAACAATTAGACAACATACTTGATGGATGAACAACATACTAGATGGATGAACAACTAGACAACAGACTAGATGGATGAACAACTAGACAACAGACTAGATGGATGAACAACTAGACAACAGACTAGATGGATGAACAACAGACTAGATGGATGAACAACAGACTAGATGGATGAACAACTAGACAACAGACTAGATGGATGAACAACTAGACAACAGACTAGATGGATGAACAACAGACTAGATGGATGAACAACCAGACAACAGACTAGATGGATGAACAACTAGACAACAGACTAGATGGATGAACAACCAGACAACAGACTAGATGGATGAACAACCAGACAACAGACTAGATGGATGAACAACGTCAACAGACCTGTCTCTGTTGCTCCAGGTGGTCCGAGGTGCTGGGGCCTGAGCGGTAATTCCTAACGGAGAAGGCCACCTCCTTCATGTCATCACTGAGGTTCCGTGACAGCTGCAGCCCCAGAGACGAGGCGTACCCCACCGTGGGGATGGGACCCCCCCCAGAGGGACCCCGCAGTCCCGCCACACCCTCTAATAACTCCTTATGACAGGAGGGAGGCCACCTACCATCACCAAACACCTCGTCTGGACCTCCTACCCCCCCAATCCCGGAGTCACCCGCCACCTCACCAACACCCCCACCCCCCTTGTTTCCTTTGGGGTACAGGTAGTCTTGATCGGGGGGCCCGGGAGATCGGGTGGGGCTGTGGGAGACGTGGACCCCTATCCCCCCCCCTACGTCACCCCCGTTGCCCCTGAGTGGGGAGCGCTGGCAGTGGGGTGGGCAGGGGGGCTCTGGGCTGGATCGGGTGCTGGTGGTCAGGAACCACGAGGCCGGCTGGAATGGTTCTGGAAGTCAGAGAAAGAGAGAGAGAGAGAGAAAGAGAGAGAGAGAGAGAGGAGAGAGAGAGAGAGAGAGAGAGAGAGAGAGAGAGAGAGAGAGAGAGAGAGAGAGAGGCAGAGAGAGAATGTGGAATGATTAGAATTAGAATTAAACTTTTAAAAAGTTTGAGATAAAAAACCATCACTGCCTAAAAACAAAGCCCTATGGAACAATCCTTGGACAGCTTTTCAGAATTCTAAAGACATAGAAATTGTTAAATGACTTGGTAATAGGAAATAAATGTATTTCCATGACAGAATTAAAAAGGAATTTTGGACTGACCAATGTAGATTTTTCCAAGTACATGCAACTTAAAAGTTTCTTATCAAGACATCTCGATTTGAAATATTTTGGACATCAGAGTAATCATGAGGAAACCCTATTTGAGTCAGAAAAGGATGTTCATATGATAGGTAAGATATAAAAAATCTTGCAGAGAGCCGATCCAACTGACAATCTCTTAAAAAATATATATAACCTATTGGAACCAAGACTTTAAAAGAACTGATAGTGGCACAAGGTGGAGGGAATGTTGGGACAGAACTAAATTACAGTTAACAAAAATGTAAGATTAATCCAGTATAAACTAATTTATTACACAAGAGACAACATTCACAAATTCTACAGCACAACGGCAGAGTCATGTCTTAAGTGTAAAACTAACAATGACTCAATAATCCATGCCTTCTGGGAATGCTATCAAGTCCAAAAGTTATGGCCGGAGTTAGAATGTTGGCTGTCAGAAGTATTACAATGTAAATGACATGGCATATGAGGGTGCAGTGAGATACCCGATGGGTTGGACAATACTTTTCTTGTCAATCATCTTGAAAAATGTAGACTTAAAAACTGGATATCAACCAATCCGCCATTGTTAAGACAATGGAAAGTGCGTGGGCCACGGAGAGAAACAAAATGGTGCAGTTTGAGGCCAAGTGGCGGAGAGTGATGCAGGCGCTGGAGATGGGGGTGTGAGCAGGTGGGTCTGGGCAGGTGTGATGTGGTTGATGGAGATGGGGGTGTGAGCAGGTGGGTCTGGGCAGGTGTGATGTTGTGGATGGAGATGGGGGTGTGAGCAGGCAGGTCTGGGCAGGTGTGATGTTGTGGATGGAGATGGGGGCGTGAGCAGGTGGGTCTGGGCAGGTGTGATGTTGTGGATGGAGATGGGGGTGTGAGCAGGTGGGTCTGGGCAGGTGTGATGTGGTTGATGGAGATGGGGGTGTGAGCAGGTGGGTCTGGGCAGGTGTGATGTGGTTGATGGAGATGGGTGTGTGAGCAGGTGGGTCTGGGCAGGTGTGATGTGGTTGATGGAGATGGGGGTGTGAGCAGGTGGGTCTGGGCAGGTGTGATGTGGTTGATGGAGATGGGGGTGTGAGCAGGTGGATCTGGGCAGATGTGATGTTGTGGATGTTTGTGTTTGTTTTTTATTGTAACAACAAAACAAAACAAACAAAAAAAAACAGTCATGGTAAAAAACAGACAGCATTAAACCATGAGCAAG
>LR778273.1:51688502-51721002 GCA_902810595.1 Coregonus sp. 'balchen' | reverse complement strand
CTTTAACTGCAGACAGCACCATCTGTGTACCTGAGCAACATCACACTTCATCACCGCCCTTTCACTTCTCAGGAGCCAAGAGTACCTTCAGGCCTACATGAACTCATTATTTGTATCAATATACTTACTGTGAGTAGTAATTAAGTCCCAGTGCTGCTGTCTCTTTAAGGCAGACATCTTGAGTAAGTTACTTTGAGCAACGTGACACTTCATCTCTGCCCATTTGACCTTCCAGGATGCCTTGTCGTTGGCGTAGCTCTCTCTCTGTGTGTGTGTGTGTGTGTGTGTGCCTGGATTAGAGTTACCTGAGCGACGTGACACTTCATTTTGGCCCATTTGACCTCCCAGGATGCCTTGTCGTTGGCGTAGTTTTGCTGCAGCTGGCACCTCCTGCTCTCCTCCTCCCTCAACTCCTCCCTGAACTCCTCTAACAGGGAGCGCAGCGCGTGGAGCACCCTGCGGTTCTCACCCACCTGGAGAGAGGAGGAGCGGGGGAGGAAGTAGGGGAGGCGAGAGGGGAGGAGGAGGAGAGGGAGGGGAGAGGAAACGGGTGAGGAGGGGGAGGGGAGGTGAGGTGAGGGAGAGGTAGCAAGGTGAGGAGGTGAAAGAGAGAGAATGAAACTGGATCATGCATTTATTCAAGATATCATTGGGTCCTTTCCATTTACCTAATAATGTCAACTGTTTCAAAACACAAGCCATGCTTTTAATTTCCAAGTTGATCTACACATACTAATGCAGGTTATCACTGGGCTCTGCTGCTCTGCTGTAGTTTATATGTAGGTTATCACTGGGCTCTGCTGCTCTGCTGTAGTTTATATGTAGGTTATCACTGGGCTCTGCTGCTCTGCTGTAGTTTATATGTAGGTTATCACTGGGCTCTGCTGCTCTGCTGCTCTGCTGTAGTTTATATGTAGGTTATCACTGGGCTCTGCTGCTCTGCTGTAGTTTATATGTAGGTTATCACTGGGCTCTGCTGCTCTGCTGTAGTTTATATGTGGTTATCACTGGGCTCTGCTGCTCTGCTGTAGTTTATATGTAGGTTATCACTGGGCTCTGCTGCTCTGCTGTAGTTTATATGTAGGTTATCACTGGGCTCTGCTGCTCTGCTGTAGTTTATATGTAGGTTATCACTGGGCTCTGCTGCTCTGCTGCTCTGCTGCTCTGCTGTAGTTTATATGTAGGTTATCACTGGGCTCTGCTGCTCTGCTGTAGTTTATATGTAGGTTATCACTGGGCTCTGCTGCCCTGCTGTAGTTTATATGTAGGTTATCACTGGGCTCTGCTGCTCTGCTGTAGTGTATATGCAGGTTATCACTGGGCTCTGCTGCTCTGCTGTAGTGTATATGCAGGTTATCACTGGGCTCTGCTGCTCTGCTGTAGTTTATATGTAGGTTATCACTGGGCTCTGCTGCTCTGCTGCTCTGCTGTAGTTTATATGTAGGTTATCACTGGGCTCTGCTGCTCTGCTGTAGTTTATATGTAGGTTATCACTGGGCTCTGCTGCTCTGCTGTAGTTTATATGTAGGTTATCACTGGGCTCTGCTGCTCTGCTGCTCTGCTGTAGTTTATATGTAGGTTATCACTGGGCTCTGCTGCTCTGCTGTAGTTTATATGTAGGTTATCACTGGGCTCTGCTGCCCTGCTGTAGTTTATATGTAGGTTATCACTGGGCTCTGCTGCTCTGCTGTAGTTATATGTAGGTTATCACTGGGCTCTGCTGCTCTGCTGTAGTTTATATGTAGGTTATCACTGGGCTCTGCTGCTCTGCTGTAGTTTATATGTAGGTTATCACTGGGCTCTGCTGCTCTGCTGTAGTTTATATGTAGGTTATCACTGGGCTCTGCTGCTCTGCTGCTCTGCTGTAGTTTATATGTAGGTTATCACTGGGCTCTGCTGCTCTGCTGTAGTATATATGTAGGTTATCACTGGGCTCTGCTGCTCTGCTGTAGTTTATATGTAGGTTATCACTGGGCTCTGCTGCCCTGCTGTAGTTTATATGTAGGTTATCACTGGGCTCTGCTGCCCTGCTGTAGTTTATATGTGGTTATCACTGGGCTCTGCTGCTCTGCTGTAGTTTATATGTGGTTATCACTAGGCTCTGCTGCCCTGCTGTAGTTTATATGTAGGTTATCACTGGGCTCTGCTGCCCTGCTGTAGTTTATATGTAGGTTATCACTGGGCTCTGCTGCTCTGCTGTAGTTTATATGTGGTTATCACTGGGCTCTGCTGCTCTGCTGTAGTTTATTTGTTTATTTATTTATTTGTTTATTTATTTGTTTATTTATTTGTTTATTGGGATCCCCATTAGCTTTTGCAGAAGCAGCAGCTACTCTTCATGGGGTCCACAAAAAACACCAAACATGACAAGTAACAAAACACTGAGACACTGATAGACAAGGGCAGTCACACTAATGTAAAATACAACCATATACAAACAATACCAAAACACAACAAAATAACGTGTGTGTTAGAGTGTGTCTCTGTGTGCGTGTGTCTGTATCCCCTCACAGTCCCGCCGTTCCATGAGATGTTGTTTAATCTTTTTTTAAAGGTCATTTTGCTGTTTGCTTGAGTAATTGGAGATGGAAGGGAGTTCCATGCGATCATGGCTCTGTATAATACTGTGTGTTGCCGTGAATTAGTTTTGGACCTGGGGACTGTGAAGAGACCCCTGGTGGTGTGTCTTTTGGGGTATGTATGGAATGTTATTTGATTATGCGGATCTGGAATTTTCATCACAGTAATATTTCTAATTAAAACTAGAAGAGAAGCAGTTAATCTCTCGTCAACCCTCAACCAGGAAAGACTGGCATGCATGTTTTTGATAGTTCGTTCTGTGCAGTTAAGGGCAAGGCGTGCTGCTCTGATCTGAGCCAGTTGCAGCTTTTCTAGGTCTTTCATTGCTGCACCTGACCATATTACCTGACAGTAATCAAGATGGGACAAGACCAGAGAGTGAACAACTAGTACAGTTGATTTTTTTTAACAGACATACCTCTCCCCATCTTCACAACAACTTTGTCATTATGACTTGACCATGATAACTGACCATCCAATGTTACTCCTAGGAGTTCAGCTTCTTCAACATTGGTCACACCCTTTATACACAACTCCTGTAGAGGTTTAGGTCTAAGATAATGTTTTGAACCAAATACAATTATTTTGTTTTTTTGAAGTATTTAAAGACCAGTTTATTATTAATCCCCCATTCTGATACTGACTGTAACTCCTTATTTAGAATTTCTGTGAGCTCAGTGGCTTTGGGTGCTGACATGTAGAGTGTGGATTCATCAGCATAGTCATTCTAGCTTCATGTAAGACCAGTGGAAAATAATTTGTAAGAATAGAGAAGAGTAACGGCCCAAGGCAACTGCCCTGAGGGACACCGCACTGTACATATCGGATGTTAGAGTACGCTTCCATTGAAGAACACTCTCTGGGTTCTATTGGATAAATAACTCTCCAACCATGTGATGGCAGGTGATGTAAAGCCATAGCAAGTGAGCTTTCTTCAATAACAATTTATGATAATAAATAACATCAAAGGCTGCACTGAATTCTAACAATACAGCTCCAACTATCATCTTATTATCCATATATTTTAACCAATCATCTGTCATCTGAGTCAGTGCAGTGCAAGTTGAGTGCCCTTCTCTAAATGCATGCTGAGAGTCAGTAGTTAACTTGTTCTCTGAAAAATAGCATTGTATTTGGTCAAACACAATTCTCTCCATCAGTTTACTAAGAACAGGCTGCAAACTGATTGGGTGGCGGTTAGATCCAGCAAAGAGTGCTTTACTATTTTTAGGCAGTGGAATTACTTTAGCTTCATGTGGACACACCCCCTCCTTTAGGCTTCGGTTAAAGATATAGCAAATAGGGGTGGCAATACAGTCTGCTACCATTCTAGATAGTTTCCCATCTAGGTTGTCTGTACCTGGTGGCTTATCATTATTGATGGATAACACTAGTTTTCCACCTCTCCAACACTTACTTGACCAAATTCAAAACAGCAATCCTTCTCTTTCATTATTATATATTTTATACAAAAATATTATGGTTCACTGTTCAATGTTGTCATTTCACTTGAGTTTTTCCACTTTACTTATGAATTAGCCATTGAAATTATTGGCAATATCGAAAGTGTTTTATTATAAATGACCCATCAACTCCAATGAACAATGGAGATTAATTGGGTTTTCTGTCCATGATATCATTTAAGGTATTCCAAAGTCTTTTTCCATTGTGTTTTATGTCATTTATCTTGGTTTGGTAATATAATTTCTTCTTCTTTTTGTTAAGTTTAGTCAAAAAATGTCTCAATTTACAGTCTGTCAACCAATGAACTGAGCAGCCTGTCCACCTCCTGTATAATTCATCATCAATCCAGAGGGCTCTATCAATTCTCACAGTTGATTTCTAACAGGTGCATGGGGTTGTCAACAATTGGCATGAGTACTTTTACAAATACCTCCAGTGCTGCATCTGGATTAACTTCCTCATACACATCAGACCAACATACATTTTTTACATCTTCAACAAAAGAGTCCTTTGAAAACATTTTGTTTGATCTCTTATAAACTACAGTAGGCCCAACCTTTGGCTCTTTGGCTTTCCTTGTTATTGCCACAATGTTATGGGAACTGATATTGATTTGGAGCAAAGCCCTGCAGCATTAGTGAATATATGATCAATACAAGTGGATGTCACAGATCCAACACTATTGATATGCACTCTAGTTGGTTGAGTTGAGTGAGTGATAACCTGGGTCATATTACAGGCCTAAGCCTACAGTTAGAAGCTTCCTCTTCAGAAAATAGACCTCTCTGTTAATATCACACACACTATCAAAGGATTAAACACATATTATCCAAGTGCTGGACTGTTAGCACTTGGTGGCCTACAGCAGCACCCCACATAAAGAGGCTTTAGACGAAGCAGGCGAACTTGCAACCACAACACTTCAACAGCATTAGACATGAGATCCTCTCTAAGCTTTACAGGAATATGGCTCTGAACGTTTACCGCAGCAGCACCTCCCCCCTGTCTTTTCTGCACCCCCCCCCCCCCCCCCCCCTGTATATAAAGCCTCCCTACTGTTATTTTATTTAACTTCTGCTCTTTTTTTTTCTCAACACTTTTTTGTTGTTGTTTTATTTTTATAAAAAATAAATGCACTGTTGGTTAAGGGCTGTAAGTAAGCATTTCACTGTAATGTCTGCACCTGTTGTATTTCGGCGCATGTGGCCAATAAAATGTGATTTGATTTGATTCTGTAGTTGTTATATCCTTGTACTGCTACTGCTGTTACATCAAATGAATGATCTAAGTGAGTTAAAAGTGTATGAACATTATCCGATGTTAGCAAGGTATTGACTTCATTAACCTTATTTCTAAAGGCGACATACAGCGCCTTCAGAAAGTATTCATACCCCTGGACTTATTCCACCTTTTGTTGTGCTACAGCCTGGATTCAAAATGGATTACATTTATATTTTTTCTCATCCATCTACACACAATAACCCCATAATGACAAAAGTGAAAAACATGTTTTTAGAAATGTTAGCACATTTATTGAAAAATGAAATACAGAAAATATCTCACTTACGTAAGTATTCACACCCCTGAGTCAATACGTTGTAGAAGCACCTTTGGCAGCGTTTACAGTTGTGAGTCTTTCTGGGTGAGTCTCTAAGAGCTTTCCACACCTGGACGGTACAATATTTGCCCATTATTATTTTCGAAATTCTTCCAAGCTCAAATTGGTTGTGATCATTGCTAAACAACCATTTTCAGGTCTTAACATAGATTCTAAGGTAGATTTAAGTCAAAACTGTAACTCGGCCACTCAGGAACATTCACTGTCTTCTTGGTAAGCAACTCCAGTGTAGATTTGGCCTTGTGTTTTAGGTTATTGCCCTGCTAAAAGGCTGAAAGGTTAATTCATTTCCCAGTGTCTGGTGGAAAGCAGACTGAACCAGGTTTTCCTCTAGGATTTTGCCTGTGCTTAGCTCCATTCAGTTTCTTTTTTTATCTTAAAAAAACTCCACAGTCCTTAACGATGACAAGCGTACCCATAACATGATGCAGCCACCACTATGCTTGAAAATATGGAGAGAGGTATACAGTAATGTGTTGCATTGGATTTGCCCCAAACATAACACTTTGTATTCAGGACAAAAAGTTCATTGCTTTGCCAATTTGTTTTTGCAGTATTACTTCAGTTCTTTGTTGCAAACAGGATGTGCATGTTTTGGAATATTTTTTATTCTTTACAGACTTCCTTCTTAACACTCTTTACACGCTTTTACTAAACAGAGTTTGATGTTTTCATCCTGGTGGTAAATGCTAACATGGCCTGCTTTGGGAACTGTTTGTGAATAATGGTTTGGGGGTTTAAAGCAGCTCCATTTTCAGATCAGTGTACAAACCATTTCTGTCAAGTTGAAGAAATCACAACAGTAGACAGCAGAGAGCACTTTAGATCCTGTTAATAAAACATGACATACACCCCCCCACACACTACGCCTGCTGAGTGATAGACTATTTTCTCTTTGACTGTGATACATTGTTCCTTCTTCACAGTTCAGCTAACAAGTAGAATGCATGTATCTTAATTATGAATGATAGTAATTCAAATTAACTGTATTCTACTGTATACTCTACTTCCAACACACTGAGAGAAATCATGAAGCTGGTTGATATCTATCCTGAGGAAATAACATGTTAGCCATATGAAAGAGGTACTATTTTGCCTCTGTATTTCACTAATGATTCATGCTGAAGTCGTATTCTAATACAACTGGTGACTATAGCTATTCACAATAACAGGAACTGGAATCAAGTTTCTACTCAGTGAGAGAAACTGCCTCCTGCAAAGGACGAATGTCTGTTCACTGGCCAACATATTTTTTATTTTTTTATGTTAAACATTTTTTTTTTGTCATTTAGCAGACGCTCTTATCTAGAGCGACTTACAGGAGCAATTAGGGTTAAGTGCCTTGCTCAAGGGCACATCGACAGATTTTTCACCTAGTCGGCTCTGGGATTAGAACCAGCGACCTTTCGGTTACTGGCACAACACTCTTAACCACTAAGCTACCTGCCGCCCCAGTAGCTGGGATGGCAACATGCAGATACTGTATGCAGAGCCAGTAAATAGTATTATTTGGATAGGGATCGTTGAACTCCACTGTACTTGAACCGACCTTGTACTCATCTAAAGTGCTCTTTAATTCAGGTTTTTTGAGTGTAGCAACAGAGAGAAATCCATGGCACCCTACCTGTCTCTGGTGCTGCAGGCGATCAGGGGAGGGGAGTTGGGTTGTGGGGTCGGGGTCGGGGTCGGGGCTGTCTCTCTGGGGTAGCTGGGTACACGACCTGTCCCTGTCCTCTCTCTCCGTCTCTCCCTCTCCATGCGCCAAGATCACCCCCAGCTCCGGAATACCTTCCAACTTCTCATACTGGGACAGACAAGATAAGGGATAACAAGGTTAGAAGAGGAGCAGTAAATGAATTAAACCAACCAACTAACTGAGTCAGTCAATCAATCACTCAGTTGACCAATCAAACGACTCAATCCTGCACTGATTATCGATTGAGTGATTTTGAGCTAGATGTCAACCCTCCTTCTGGAGAACTACTGGGAATGCAGGCTTTTGCTCCAGCCCTGTTATTCACTGATTGGTCTTCCTGCTCTAACCAAATGTACTCAGATCAATCATACTCTCCTAAGTGATTGACTGACTCATGGTTTGTTTGTTTGATTGATTGGATGGTTGAGAGTCTGTGTGGAGTGCCTCTGGAGAAACTGTTCCCGAACCACTGTCAGAAATGTTTTCACGGTGATGGTTAGGATTGTAGGAGAAGGGTTGGCTAAGTATCTCAAGCCAAAAGGTCTCACCTCTGAGCAGGCACGTGACAGATAGGGCTCAGCCAGTGCTGGAACTCCTGAGCGGGCACGTGAACAGTGCGATGACTGCCCAGTGTGAGGATCCAAGGGCTCAGATCAGCTTGGCAATGGCGGACAATATTCAGACCCTGTCTCACCCACAGAATAGGGGGGGGGGGGACTGGGCCGGTTTTGACACCTCACACCCGGTCGTAAATTAGGCAGGATGGGAATCTCTTTGTACCCCTCCAGTATTGGTGATTGGAATGTCCCTTTGTCTCCAGAATACTTTTGCCGCCAAAACCGTAACGTCCAAAAAGTAAACACTGGAACAATATTTCTAACATCAGAATGTTGGGACCTAAAGAACAATCATGTCATATTGTTTATTCTTTCGTGATGTCATTAAGAATGGTATCAAGAAAATACTGTAACTTGGAAAAAAATATCTCCTTTATCTGTCAAGTTTTCCATCCAATACGTTGTGTATATAATATGAAAAATGAGGAAAGTATCTTTGTTAAGATAGGAATGTGATTTTAGTTTTCTAATGAGATAATTGTTTTTCATATAAACTTTGCACAAGTAAGTAGCCACGCCCCGCGTGAGCTCAGAGAGCATGTCAGCATGACGGAACGCCCTTTTAACCAGAGTGCATAAAAAGCCTTGGTAACGAAATTAACAGTAGACCAGAAAGATGTGGAGCGGTCGCTACACGTCTGAAAATGGTTGGAACGTTGAACCTCAACACGAGGTGAAGAAGACCAGCTCTCAGACTAGAACCGAACATCGCCAGGCTGCAGCTGGTTCAAACTCTGACTGACCACACGAGGAGGAGAAGAAAGCTCCCCTCTCAGACAATCACTGGGACAGCTAAGTAACTGTTCTGGAGAGACTCCACTACACACCAGGACAACTAAGAAGAAGAAGGACATTGTGACCTCTTGTGGACAATCAGAGCCTTACAAGTGACCCACCGGAGAACCAGCCAAACCCTTTTCATGAAGGCTTGGTCCGACAGAGATGAACGGCGAATGAAGGCATTCAAACACTTAAATACATTCATGATTTCTTACTCCAAACGGGCGGTGGTTCGTGTGCAAAGTAAAGGATTACTGTGAACGTAGTTTCCAAATGTACGATAAGTGTTGTGTCTCTCGTTCTCTACCCCGCCCTCTTTTGGTAACTAAGCAGTCATGTTGTTGTTAGTCCGCTAGGGACTTTTTCTCATGTATTAAGTATGTATTTTATTCTGTGTTATTATTTAGTTAGCTAGAAAATAAATAATTAAACCAATTTGCGTAGTGTTGAATCAATAAGTAAAGCTGGGGTTTGTGCAGATCCAAGAAGTCTACCACCGTTCAGAATGACGACTGATAAGAGGTAATAATTAATAGGTTGACTGTTATATACATATTGAAAAGGTAAAGACCTTTAGAGTTTAATTCGGGAGATGGTAGCTCTATAAACAAGTTATTCCGTGGTGCCCCAAATCCTAATGAGTTAATTGTTACATGACTCATTTAAATTGAGTAACAATTAAACATAGTTAGTTGATTTGATAAATAACATCCATCAGATTAATGAAAGTCATGTCACGACAACAGATAGGGCTCATCCAGTGCTGGAGCTTCTATCTTTTTGCCCTCCTATGAATGACTTTTTAATTTATTTTGAGTCTCTTTTCAATGTTTTAATTTGAAATGTAACGAATTGCACCTCAGTAAATTCCCCATTCCCTGCACTCCGGCCCATCATCTGACTGCTCCATGCAGTGTGGCTACGGGTGGCGGGCGGAGAGTTTGAACACTGGTAGGTAGGCCTAGCTAGTTGGCTACTTTTGAGTTGTATCTGTCATGTTTGTCATCTCACTGTTAGGGTTAGAGAAAGGGGTTGTTAGCAAGAGGCAGATTTCAACAGCACTGTTAGGGTTAGAGAAAGGGGTTGTTAGCAAGAGGCAGATTTAAACAGCACTGTTAGGGTTAGAGAAAGGGGTTGTTAGCAAGAGGCAGATTTAAACAGCACTGTTAGGGTTAGAGAAGGGGGCTGTTAGTAAGAGGCAGATTTCAACAGCAGAACAAACTAAAATCAAGTAAAAACTTGTTTGTTTTGACAGTATAGCTAACTATCTAACTAGCTAACTATCTAACTAGCTAACTATCTAACCAGCTGGCAGATTTACATCATCATTCGCTATCAGCTGATAGCCACTCTTTTCCGGAAGTTTATCGTCTCGAAGTCGTCTCAACTTAAAAGGCCTAGCAGTCACTGGCACTTGCTTGTGTGTCATGAGTGTGTCGTTGCAGAAAAATAAAGAGGCCTGTAAATGTTGAAATAAATAAATAAAGAGGTCTGTGCATGGCCCTACCTCTGAGTGTGCTGCCTCCTCCCCTGTCTCTGGCCTCCTCCCCAGCCTCCAGACTAAACTACCCGTGGTTCAGCCTCTACCTCAAGCCAGTCGTCTCACCTCTGAGTGAGCTGCCTCCTCCCCTGTCTCTGGCCTCTTCCCCAGCCTCCAGTGCATGAGGATCCAGCGTAGCTTCATGTAGAAGACGATGGTGTTGTGTCTGAACAACCGGACCTCCTGCTGCAGTAGGGTTCTCTCCTGGACCCAGGGAGCCTCGTGGGCCTGCAGGCCCGTCAGATCCAGACCCCCCCTGGGCCTCACACCTTGCACCTCCAGCCGCCTCCGCTCCTCATCCTGGTGGAAGATAGGGAGGGAGGGAAGGGGAGGGTGGGAGGTCGGGAGGGATGAGGGGATAAGAGACGGAGGAGGAGGGGGTGATATGTGGGGTAGGGAGGGGAACATTTAGTTATTCTCCAGTATTTCCTCATTGTGGTGGGGGGGAGGGGGGGTTAAGGATCAGGAGTTTTCCCACATGACCCCTAGTTGAAAACGATGTTTAGGTCCTAGAGTTTTTCAAAGGTCCTGGAGAGTTCCGTGACCATGTGACCTAACCAGGAAAAAATCTTAGCCCTGAAGATAGTCTTTAACAAGGCCTTAGCGTTTGGTCAGGTAAGTTGAAAAACTCCTGGATCTATGCATAGGGGACTCACCTAAGTATGTTTTATTTACAGTATGTAGCCTACACTTCCCTACATATTTATTATTTACAGTATGTACACTCCCCTACATACAGTGGGGAGAACAATTATTTGATACACTGCCGATTTTGCAGGTTTTCCTACTTACAAAGCATGTAGAGGTCTGTAATCCAGAAAATCACATTGTATGATTTTTAAGTAATGAATTTGCATTTTATTGCATGACATAAGTATTTGATACATCAGAAAAGCAGAACTTAATATTTGGTACAGAAACCTTTGTTTGCAATTACAGAGATCATACGTTTCCTGTAGGTCTTGACCAGGTTTGCACACACTGCAGCAGGGATTTTGGCCCACTCCTCCATACAGACCTTCTCCAGATCCTTCAGGTTTCGGGGCTGTCGCTGGGCAATATGGACTTTCAGCTCCCTCCAAAGATTTTCTATTGGGTTCAGGTCTGGAGACTGGCTAGGCCACTCCAGGACCTTGAGATGCTAAAAATTACAGACCTCTACATGCTTTGTAAGTAGGAAAACCTGCAAAATCGGCAGTGTATCAAATACTTGTTCTCCCCACTGTATGTATTATTTACAGTATGTACACTCCCCTTTCCTGGGTGATGGGGCGGTGCGCAACAGGCACTAGCCTTTCTCTCCTATCTGAAAAAAACTTGCCTTGAATATTAATTGATATGTAATAAAAAGTCTCATTAAAGTTTGGCTACATTTTCTGGTGCCTCCCTCATGTCAGCATCGGTGTGGACATGAGAGGCTGTAGCCAATACCATAGTCTATCACCTATACTTTAACATGTAGGATAATTATTGATGTACATTTACATACAAATGTTTTTCTTAACAGAATATCTACTGTTTTTAATTGGCTATTTTGGTTAATGGCCTTGGTGCCCTGGCATATTGCCCCTAAAATCACTAAATGCCAGGTACTGTCCTCCTGTCCAGGTCTTAACCTGCAATCGTGATCCAGTCGGAACTGCATCTCTGCCCCAGCTGTGTCCACCAAAACATCAACCGGACAACACATAGTTACCCTCAGAGCTGTACCCCCAAACAGTTACCCTCAGAACAGGCCAAACCGACCTCCATAATAGCCTGGATACCAATGTTTGGCAATTTTACATTTACATTTTAGTCATTTTGCAGACGCTCTTATCCAGAGCGACTTACAGTTAGTGAGTGCATACATATTTTTTTATTTGTTCATACTGGCCCCCCGTGGGAATCGAACCCACAACCCTGGCGTTGCAAACGCCATGCTCTACCAACTTGAGCTACCTCCCTGCCGGCCATTCCCTCCCCTACCCTGGACGACGCTGGGCCAATTGTGCGCCGCCCCATGGATCTCCCGGTCACGGCCAGCTACGACAGAGCCTGGATTCAAACCAGGATCTCTAGTGGCACAGCTAGCACTGCGATGCAGTGCCTTAGACCACTGCGCCACTCGGGAGCAATGACACGGAGTACGAGGAGTGAAATGTTAGCTAAACAGAATGCTACCCAAGCTACCTCCATAACGGTCAAATCCTAATTTAAAATCTGTGGGCATAACTCGAGATTTACCATTGACGTCAATGCAGGATTAAAACAAAAATACATGCATGAACCTCAAGTTTGAAATCCGGAGTCTTCCAAACAGGACTTCTGGAAAACCAGGACATATTGGGAAAGTTACTGTAATTTTGCAACCCCTAGTGACATCTGTAACCCCGTAGACTGTACAGTACAGTACTTTCCAGTCTCCACGTGTCATCATAAAACCATGTCAGTATTATCTACGTACCTACAGGATTACCAATTAATATATATTCCTACTCTCAGACTGACGATGTGAGCGAAGCAGATATGAGAGCTATATTATATTAGAGTGGGACTGTGTTCTGTGTTCTAATGGGACTGTGTTTTAATGGGACTGTGTTCTAATGGGACTCTGTTCTGTGTTCTAATGGGACTGTGTTCTGTGTTCTAATGGGACTGTGTTCTGTGTTCTAATGGGACTGTGTTCTGTGTTCTAATGGGACTGTGTTCTGTGTTCTAATGGAACTGTGTTTTGTGTTCTAACGGGACTGTGTTCTAATGGGACTGTGTTCTGTGTTGTAATGGGACTGTGTTCTGTGTTCTAATGGGACTGTGTTTTGTGTTCTAACGGGACTGTGTTCTAATGGGACTGTGTTCTGTGTTGTAATGGGACTGTGTTCTGTGTTCTAATGGAACTGTGTTTTGTGTTCTAACGGGACTGTGTTCTAATGGGACTGTGTTCTGTGTTCTAATGGAACTGTGTTGTTTAAGGGATGTGTTTAATGGGACTGTGTTCTGTGTTGTAATGGGACTGTGTCTGTGTTCTAATGGAACTGTGTTTGTGTTCAGGGCTGTGTTCTAATGGGACTGTGTTCTGTGTTGTAATGGGACTGTGTTCTGTGTTCTATGGAACTGTTGGTTTGTGTTTACGGGATGTGTTCTAATGGGACTGTGTCTGTGTTGTAATGGGACTGTGTTCTGTGTTTAATGGGACGTGTCTGGTTCTAAGGACTGTGTTTGTGGTTCTAACGGGACTGTGTTCTTAATGGGACTGTGTTCTGTGTTGTAATGGGGACTGGTGGCTGTGTTAATGGGACTGTGTTCTTGTGTTGTAATGGAACTGTGTCTGTGTGTAATGGAACTGTGTTTGTGTTGTTAACGGGACTGGTGTTCTAATGGACTGGTCTGTGTGTAATGGACTGTGTCTGTGTCTAATGGGATGTGTTCTGTGTTGTAATGGAACGTGTGTGTTCTAACGGGACTGTGTTAAGGGATGGTTGTGTGTAAGGGGACTGATGTGTCTGTGATCTGAATGGGACTGTGTCTGTGTGTAATGGAACGTGTTGTGTTCTAAGGACTGTGTTCTAATGGGATGTGTTCGTGTTGTTAAGGGACTGTGTTCTTGTTCTATGGGACTGTGTTCTGTGTGTAATGGGACTGTGTTCTATCCTCATTAGTTAGAACTACTCACTGGGGACACTGTCCCGGAATATTCTCTCTCTCTCTCTCTCTCGTCTCTTCTCCCTCTCTCTCTTCTCTCTCTCTGCTCTCCTCCTCTCTCGTCTCTCTCCTCTCTGTGCTCTCTCTCTCTGTGCTCTTCTCTCTGTGTCTCTCTCTCTCTGTTTCTCTCTCTCCTCCTGTGTCTCTCGCTATTTGTGTCTCTATCTCTCTGTATCTCTCTCTCTGTCTTCGTGTCTTCTCTTCTCTCTTGGTTCTATCGCGTCTCTCTCCCCTTATCGACTGTTGTCTACTTCACTGGACTTCGCTGTTAGAGAATACGTGCAAGCCATCTCCGAGGCGGGCTCTAAGGCTCATCGATCTGCTGTCCGAGTCCTCTAATCTCTAGGGAAGAAAGGAGGGAAGGGGGAGGGGAAAAGAAAGAAAGAGGAGAAAGAAGAAGAGGAAGAAAGAGAAAAAGAAAGAGAGAAACTTCTTCCTTCTCCTTTCCTTCCTCTTCCCCCTCCCCTCTCTCTCTCTCTCTCTCTCTTCTCTCTCTCTCTCTCTTCCCTCTCTCTCTCTCTCTCCTCCTCCCTCTCCCCCCTTCCCCAACCCCAACCCAAGGCACTAACCTACCATCCAAAGTGCTTGTCATATCCTTCCCCTATTACTTCTCCACCTCACAGTTTAGTTAGAGGGAAAATGAATCCCACCGAATATGCCCCAAAACTGTAACAATATTTCAGAACCCATCCTGGTAGGGAGTTTGTCATTACATAATAGAGTCCAGTCTATGACAGTATAAAAGCCATCAAGTCCTTGACGACCTGTTCGCTCTTCATGGTAAAGCAAACCCGTGTTTTTTCGACAGAAATAGGTAACACACGTCAAAATCTCAAGAGGGCCGTGGTTCTAAGGCACGCATCGCAGTGCTAGCTGTCCCAAAAGAGATCCTGGTTCGAATCCAGGATCTGTCGTAGCCGGCCGTGACTGGGAGACCCATGGGGCGGCGCACAATTGGCCCAGGGTAGGGGAGGGAATGGCCGGCAGGGATGTAGCTCAGTTGGTAGAGCATGGCGTTTGCAACGCCAGGGTTGTGGGTTCGATTCCCATGGGGGGCCAGTATGAAAAAATACAAAAATAAAATAATGTATGCACTCACTAACTGTAAATTGCTCTGGATAAGAGCGTCTGCTAAAATGTTTTTTTTTTTTTTTTATCACAAAAAAAAAAAGAATTCTGGTGCAGTCCACTAATAACAGATACAGTGGGGAGAACAAGTATTTGATACACTGCCGATTTTGCAGGTTTTCCTACTTACAAAGCATGTAATTTTTCAATAAAAAATCCAGAAAATCACATTGTATGATTTTTAAGTAATTAATTTGCATTTTATTGCATGACATAAGTATTTGATACATCAGAAAAGCAGAACTTAATATTTGGTACAGAAACCTTTGTTTGCAATTACAGAGATCATACGTTTCCTGTAGGTCTTGACCAGGTTTGCACACACTGCAGCAGGGATTTTGGCCCACTCCTCCATACAGACCTTCTCCAGATCCTTCAGGTTTCGGGGCTGTCGCTGGGCAATACGGACTTTCAGCTCCCTCCAAAGATTTTCTATTGGGTTCAGGTCTGGAGACTGGCTAGGCCACTCCAGGACCTTGAGATGCTTCTTACGGAGCCACTCCTTAGTTGCCCTGGCTGTGTGTTTCGGGTCGTTGCCATGCTGGAAGACCCAGCCACAACCCATCTTCAATGCTCTTACTGAGGGAAGGAGGTTGTTGGCCAAGATCTCGCGATACATGGCCCCATCCATCCTCCCCTCAATACGGTGCAGTCGTCCTGTCCCCTTTGCAGAAAAGCATCCCCAAAGAATGATGTTTCCACCTCCATGCTTCACGGTTGGGATGGTGTTCTTGGGGTTTGTACTCATCCTTCTTCTTCCTCCAAACATGGTGAGTGGAGTTTAGACCAAAAAGCTCTATTTTTGTCTCATCAGACCACATGACCTTCTCCCATTCCTCCTCTGGATCATCCAGATGGTCATTGGCAAACTTCAGACGGGCCTGGACATGCGCTGGCTTGAGCAGGGGGACCTTGCGTGCGCTGCAGGATTTTAATCCATGACGGCGTAGTGTGTTACTAATGGTTTTCTTTGAGACTGTGGTCCCAGCTCTCTTCAGGTCATTGACCAGGTCCTGCCGTGTAGTTCTGGGCTGATCCCTCACCTTCCTCATGATCATTGATGCCCCACGAGGTGAGATCTTGCATGGAGCCCCAGACCGAGGGTGATTGACCGTCATCTTGAACTTCTTCCATTTTCTAATAATTGCGCCAACAGTTGTTGCCTTCTCACCAAACTGCTTGCCTATTGTCCTGTAGCCCATCCCAGCCTTGTGCAGGTCTACAATTTTATCCCTGATGTCCTTACACTGCTCTCTGGTCTTGGCCATTGTGGAGAGGTTGGAGTCTGTTTGATTGAGTGTGTGGACAGGTGTCTTTTATACAGGTAACGAGTTCAAACAGGTGCAGTAAATACAGGTAATGAGTGGAGAACAGGAGGGCTTCTTAAAGAAAAACTAACAGGTCTGTGAGAGCCGGAATTCTTACTGGTTGGTAGGTGATCAAATACTTATGTCATGCAATAAAATGCAAATTCATTACTTAGAAATCATACAATGTGATTTTCTGGATTTTTGTTTTAGATTCCGTCTCTCACAGTTGAAGTGTACCTATGATGAAAACAATTACAGACCTCTACATGCTTTGTAAGTAGGAAAACCTGCAAAATCGGCAGTGTATCAAATACTTGTTCTCCCCACTGTATGTAGGGGAGAGTAGGCTACTTACTGTAAATAATAAATATGTAGGGGAATATAGGCTACATAATGTAAATAATAAATATGTAGGGGAATGTACATACAGTAAATAATAAATATGCAAAATCGGCAGTGTATGAAATACTTGTTCTCCACACTGTATGTATCTGTGGTATTGGTGGCTGGAGCATCTACCTGTTATACAGTCCACTATAGTTTTGTGTGTGTGTGTGTGTGTGTGTGTGTGTGTGTGTGTGTGTGTGTGTGTGTGTGTGTGTGTGTGTGTGTGTGTGTGTGTGTGTGTGTGTGTCTTATTGGAGGCTAATGCACCATTCTGCAGTACTGTAGCTACATGACACTATGCTGAGTCAGCGTCAAAGATAATATACTCTATGGTGTGCAGATGAAAGCACCATATGCACGGTTGCTGTATCCCAGCATTTAGAGGGCAACACCCTGCTCCCTGTATGTCCAGCAACATTCAATATACCCTGCACCAATACAGCACAGTCATAGTCAATCAAATTACAGCAGAACTAAGAACAGATATGGATGGATATAGATCTCATTCCGTCAGTAGAGGATGGCTGGTTGTTCTTTAAAAGTAATTTCCTCTCAATCTTAAATAAACATGCCCCATTCAAAAAATACAGAACTAAGAACAGATATAGCCCCTGGTTCACCCCAAACTTGACTGCCCTTGACCAGCACAAAAACATCCTGTGGCGTACTGCATTAGCATCGAACAGCCCCCCGCGATATGCAACTTTTCAGGGAAGTCAGGAACCAATATACACAACCAGTTAGGAAAGCAAAGGCTAGCTGTTTCAAACAGAAATGTGCATCCTGTAGCATTAACTCCAAAAAGTTTTGGGACACTGTAAAGTCCATGGAGAATAAGAGCACCTCCTCCCAGCTGCCCACTGCACTGAGGCTAGGAAACACTGTCACCTCCGATAAATCTACGATAATCGAGAATTTCAACAAGCATTTTGCTACAGCTGGCCATGCTTTCCACCTGGCTACTCCTACCCCGGCCAGCTCTGCACCCTCCGCTGCAACTTGCCCATGCCCCCCCCCCCCCCCCCCCCCCCCCCCCCCGCTTCTTCTTTACACAAATCCAGACAGCTGATGTTCTGAAAGAGCTGCAAAATCTGGACCCCTACAAATCATCTGGGCTAGACAATCTGGACCCTTTCTTTTTCAAATTAGCTGCCGTAATTGTCACAACCCCCATTACTAGCCTGTTCAACCTCTCTTTCGTAACGTCTGAGATCCCCAGAGATTGGAAAGCTGCCGCGGTCATCCCCCTCTTCAAAGGGGTTGACACTCTAGATTCAAACTGTTACAGACCTATATCCATCCTGCCCTTCCTTTCGAAAGTATTTGAAAGCCAAGTTAACAAACAGATCACCGACCATTTCGAATCCCACCGTACCTTCTCCGCTATGCAATCTGGTTTCCGAGCTGGTCATGGGTGCACCTCAGCCACGCTTAAGGTCCTAAACGATATAATAACAGTGATCGATAAAAGACAGTACTGTGCAGCCGTCTTCATCGACCTGGCCAAGGCTTTCGACTCTGTCAATCACCGCATTCTTATTGGCAGACTAAATAGCCTTGGTTTCTCAAATGACTGCCTCACCTGGTTCACCAACTACTTCTCAGATAGAGTTCAATGTGTCAAATCCTGTTGTCTGGACCTCTGGCAGTCTCTATGGGGGTGCCACAGGGTTCAATTCTCGGGCCGACTCTATTCTCTGTGTATATCAATGATGTCGCTCTTGCTGCTGGTGACTCTCAGATCCACCTCTATGCAGACGACACCATTTTGTATACATCTGGCCCTTCATTGGACACTGTGTTAACAAACCTCCAAACGAGCTTCAACGCCATACAACACTCCTTCCGTAGCCTCCAACTGCTCTTAAACACTAGTAAAACTAAATGCCTGCTCATCAATCAAACGCTGCTTGCACCCGCCCGCCCGACTAGAATCACTACTCTCGGTGGGTCTGACTTATATGTGGACAACTACAAATACCTAGGTGTCTGGTTAGACCGTAAACTCTCCTTCCAGACTCACATTAAGCATCTCCAATCCAAAGTTAAATCTAGAATCGGCTTCCTATTTCGCAACAAAGCCTCCTTCACTCATGCTGCCAAACATGCCCTCGTAAAACTGACTATCCTACCGATCCTTGACTTCGGCAATGTCATTTACAAAATAGCCTCCAACACTCTACTCAGCAAATTGGATGTAGTCTATCACAGTGCCATCCGTTTTGTCACCAAAGCCCCATATACTACCCACCATTGTGACCTGTACGCTCTCGTTGGCTGGCCCTCACTACATATTCGTCGCCAAACCCACTGGCTCCAGGTCATCTATAAATCACTTCTAGGCAAATCCCCGCCTTATCTTAGCTCATTGGTCACAATAGCAACACCCACCCGTAGTCTGCGCTCCAGCAGGTATATCTCACTGGTCATCCCCAAAGCCAACACCTCCTTTGGCCGCCATTCCTTCCAGTTCTCTGCTGCCAATGACTGGAACAAACTGCAAAAATCTCTGAAGCTGGAGACTCTTATCTCCCTCACTAACTTTAAGCATCAGTTGTCAGAGCGCCTTACCGATCACTGCACCTGTACACAGCCCATCTGTAATTAGCCCACCCAACTACCTCATCCCCATATTGTTATTTATTTTGCTAATTTGCACCCCAGTATCTCTATTTGCACATCATCTCTTGCACATCTATCATTCCAGTGTTAATACTATTTGTAATTATTCTGCACTATAGCCTATTTATTGCCTTACCTCCATAACTTGCTACATTTGCACACACTGTATATAGATTTTCTATTGTGTTATTGACTGTACGTTTTGTTTACCCCATATGTAACTCTGTGTTGTTGTTTTTATCACACTGCTTTGCTTTATCTTGGCCAGGTCGCAGTTGTAAATGAGAACTTGTTCTCAACTGGCTTACCTGGTTAAATAAAGGTTAAATAAAAATACAAATTAAATAAAGAGAATTGGCTCAACTATTGGATATGAGGAGGATTTTTTGTTCCAGATTCCTGTCAATTCAGAGGTACAAATATAAACAGACAATCAGCTCAAAACAGTAAGATCCCTTACAAGAAGAGATCAGAAGGGATAAGAAGACCAGAGGTGGTGAATGGCACGAGTTGAAAACAACAACAACAACAACTAAATGCCAAATCAAAGGACTGGAAATAAATATCAGTGGTTGGAGGATTGATGATACCTGACCTTGCCTATGTACAGAATCAGTGAGCATAGCCTTGCTATTGAGAAAGGCCACCATTGGCAGACCTGGCTCTCAAGAGAAGACAGGCTTCGTGCACACTACCCACAAAATGAGGTGGAAACTGAGCTGCACTTCCTAACCTCACCAAGCTGCCTGGTCTTGTAGCCCATTCCAGCCTTGTGTAGGTCTACAATCTTGTCCCTGACATACTTGGAGAGCTCTTTGGACTTGGCCATGGTGGAGAGATTGGAATCTGATTGATTGATTGCTTCTGTGGACAAGTGTCTTTTATACAGGTAACAAGCTGAGATTAGGAGCACTCCCTTTAAGAGTGTGCTCCTAATTTTACATTTACATTTACGTCATTTAGCAGACGCTCTTATCCAGAGCGACTTACAAATTGGTGCATTCACCTTATAGCCAGTGGGATAACCACTTTACAATGTACATTACATTACAATGTACTTTACATTTGTAATTTAACTATTTGCACATTGTTACAACACTGTATATAGACATAATGTGACATTTGAAATTTCTTTATTCTTTTGGAACTTCTGAGTGTAATGTTTACTGTTAATTTTTATTGTTTATTTCACTTTTGTTTACTATCTACTTCACTTGCTTTGGCAATGTTAACACACGTTTCCCATGCCAATAAAGCCCTTAAATTGAAATTCAAATTGAATTGAGAGAGAGAGAGAGAGAGAGAGAGAGAGAGAGAGAGAGAGAGAGAGAGAGAGAGAGAGAGAGAGAGAGAGAGACAGAGAGAGAGGAGACAGAGAGAGAGAGAGAGAGAGAGAGAGAGAGAGAGAGATCGTGCTCATCGGATAACAGTGACTATGGCTGGAGTGTTACTAGATGCCATGTTGGACTGAGTCGCTTCCTATTAAGATAACAGTGGACCGGAGCTGAATTTTTCTACAGTTTGAGTACCGGCACCTCTTTTAGAATATCGTCTCTAAAATACAAACATTGGTACGGTAAGATTAAAGTTCTACAGCTGCACTATCGACAGCATCACCGCCTGGTATGGCAACTGCTCGGCATCAGACTGCAAGGCGCTACAGAGGGTAGTGCGTACGGCCCAGTACATCACTGGGGCCATGCTTTCTGCCATCCAGGACCTCTATACCAGGCGGTGTCAGAGGAAGGCCCTCAAAATTGTCAAAGACTCCAGCCACACTAGTCATAGACTGTTCTCTCTGCTACCGCACGGCAAGCGGTACTGGAGTGCCAAGTCTAGGTCCAAAAGACTTCTCAACAGCTTCTACCCCCAAGCCATAAGACTCCTGAACAGCTAATCATGGCTACCCGGACTATTTGCACAGCCCCCCCCCACACCCACCACATCTTTTTACGCTGCTGCTACTCTGTTAATTATTTATGCATAGTCACTTTAACTCTACCCACATGTACATATTACCTCAACTACCTCAACTAGCCGGTGCCCCCGCACATTGACTCTGCACCGGTACCCCCCTGTATATATAGCCTCCCCACTGTTATTTTATTTTACTTCTGCTCTTTTTTTCTCAACACTTTTTTGTTGTTGTTTTATTTTACTTTTTTATTAAAACATAAATGCATTGTTGGTTAAGGGCTGTAAGTAAGCATTTCACGGTAATGTCTACACCTCTTGTATTCGGCGCATGTGGCAAATAAAATTAGATTTGATTTGATTTGAGTTGAGTTTCTCCCATTCATCTCTGCAGATCCTCTCAAGCTCTATCAGGTTGGATGGGGAGCATCGCTGCACAGCTATTTTCAGGTCTCTCCAGAGATGTTCGATCGGGTTCAAGTCTGGGCTCTGGCTGGGCCACTTAAGGACATTCAGAGACTTGTCACGAAGCCACTCCTGCGTTGTCTTGGCTGTGTGCTTATGGTCGTTGTCCTGTTGGAAGGTGAACCTTCGCCCCAGTCTGAGGTCCTGAGCGCTCTGGAGCAGGTTTTCTTCAAGGATCTCTCTGTACTTTGCTCCGTTCATCTTTCCCTCGATCCTGACTAGTCTCCCAGTCCCTGCCGCTGAAAAACCTCCCCACAGCATGATGCTGCCACCAGCATGCTTCACCGTAGGGATGGTGCCAGCTTTCCTCTAGATGTATCACTTGGCATTCAGGCCAAAGAGTTCAATCTTGGTTTCATCAGACCAGATAATCTTGTTTCTCATGATCTGAGAGTCCTTTAGGTGACTTTTGGCAGGTTCTCCCATCTCCACAGAGGAACTCTGGAGCTCTGTCAGAGTGACCATCAGGTTCTTGGTCACCTCCCTGAACAAGGCTCTTCTCCCCTGATTGCTCAGTTTGGCTGGGCGGCCAGCTCTAGGAAGAATCTTGGCGGTTCCAAACTTCTTCCATTTAAGAATGATGGAGGCCACTGTGTTCTTGGGGACCTTCAATGCTGCAGACATTTTTTTGTACCCTTCCCCAGATCTGTGCCTCGACACAATCATGTCTCTGAGCTCTACGGACAGTTCCTTCGACCTAATGGCTTGGTTTTTGCTCTGACATGCACTGTCAACTGTGGGACCTTATACAGACAGGTGTGTGCCTTTCCAAATCATGTCCAATCAATTGAATTTACCACAGGTGGACTCCAATCAAGTTGTAGAAACATCTCAAGGAAGATCAAAGGAAACAGGATGCACCTGACCACGATTTTGAGTCTCATAGCAAGGGGTCTGAATACTTATGTAAATAAGGTATTTCTGTTTTTTATTTTTTATACATTTTCAAAAAATATTCTAAAAACCTGTTTTCGCTTTGTCATTATGGGGTATTGTGTGTAGAAAAACATTTATTTAATCAATTTTAGAATAAGGCTGTAACGTAACAAAATGTGGAAAAAGGAAAAGGGTTTTTTAGAACAACAAACCTGCCAAGAGAGGTCCACCCACCAAAACTCACAGACCAGGCAAGGAGGGCATTAATCAGAGAGGCAACAAACAGACCAAAGATAACCCTGACGGAGCTGCAAAGCTCCACAGCGGAGATTGGAGTATCTGTCCATAGGACCACTTTAAGCCGTACACTCCACAGAGCTGGGCTTTACGGAAGAGTGGCCAGAAAAAAGCCATCGCTTAAAGAAAAAAATAAGCAAACACGTTTGGTGTTCGCCAAAAGCCATGTGGGAGACTCCGCAAACGTATGGAAGAAGGTACTCTGGTCAGATGAGACTAAAATTGAGCTTTTTGGCCATCAAGGAAAACGCTATGTCTGGCGCAAACCCAACACCTCTCATCACCTCTCATCACCTCTGTGGTCCTCTGTAGCTCAGCTGGTAGAGCACGGCGCTTGTAACGCCAAGGTAGTGGGTTCGATCCCCGGGACCACCCATACACAAAAATGTATGCACGTATGACTGTAAGTCGCTTTGGATAAAAGCGTCTGCTAAATGGCATATTATTATTATTATATTATCACCCCGAGAACACCATCCCCACAGTGAAGCATGGTGGTGGCAGCATCATGCTGTGGGGATGTTTTTCATCGGCAGGGACTGGGAAACTGTTCAGAATTGAAGGAATGATGGATGGTGCTAAATACAGGGAAATTCTTGAGGGAAACCTGTTTCAGTCTTCCAGAGATTTGAGACTGGGACGGAGGTTCACCTTCCAGCAGGACAATGACCCTACGCATACTGCTAAAGCAACACTTGAGTAGTTTAATGGGAAACATTTAAATGTCTTGGAATGGCCTAGTCAAAGCCCAGACCTCAATCCAATTGAGAATCTGTGGTTTGACTTAAAGATTGCTGTACACCAGCGGAACCCATCCAACTTGAAGGAGCTGGAGCAGTTTTGCCTTGAAGAATGGGCACAAATCCCAGTGGCTAGATGTGCCAAGCTTATAGAGACATACCCCAAGAGACTTGCAGCTGTAATTGCTGCAAAAGGTGGCTCTACAAAGTATTGACTTTGGTGGGGGGGGGGGGGGGGGGGGGGTGAATAGTTATGCACGCTGAAGTTTCACCCACCAAAATTGTTTTTGCATCTTCAAAGTGGTAGGCATGTTGTGTAAATCAAAGGATACAAACCCCCCAAAAATCAATTTTAATTCCAGGTTGTAAGGCAATGAAATAGGAAAAATGCCAAGGGGGAGTGAATACTTTCACAAGCCACTGTACACATCATGCTACCCACTTCCTTCCTTTCTGTTAGCATGTTCACCTACTACACATCATGCTACCCACCTCCTTCCTTCCTGTTAGCATGTTCACCTACTACACACCATGCTACCCACCTCCTTCCTTTCTGTTAGCATGTTCACCTACTACACATCATGCTACCCACCTCCTTCCTTCCTGTTAGCATGTTCACCTACTACACACCATGCTACCCACCTCCTTCCTTCCTGTTAGCATGTTCACCTAGTACACACCATGCTACCCACCTCCTTCCTTTCTGTTAGCATGTTCACCTACTACACACCATGCTACCCACCTCCTTCCTTCCTGTTAGCATGTTCACCTACTACACACCATGCTACCCACCTCCTTCCTTTCTATTAGCATGTTCACCTACTACACACCATGCTACCCACCTCCTTCCTTTCTGTTAGCATGTTCACCTACTACACATCATGCTACCCACCTCCTTCCTTCCTGTTAGCATGTTCACCTACTACACACCATGCTACCCACCTCCTTCCTTTCTGTTAGCATGTGCACCCAGTACACACCATGTTTTCAGGATTCTATAGTTGTGGACACTACATCACCGCACTTCCTCTCTTGGTCTTCCTCATCTTTGTAGGTCACCTTGATTTTTCACCTGTGTGTTTTATCAGTTTCTTTATGAAAATATTTAGCGAACTCCATGACAGTAGCTAAAGCAAGGGGCTATTAGCAGCACACAAGTAGACTACAGATGCATGCTGGGCCGGGCCCTGAGCTCAGGAAGTGAGCCCTACTGGAGTGGTACTGGAGCTAAATTGTTGCGGGCGGAAAAGGCCGACACTCCAGCCTTTGGGAAACTCGCTCCGCGCTCCAGTCAAATTGGGCCTGCTCCGCTCCTCGCTCCACTCACATACTCTGGTCCTTAGTCAGTCCTACAGTAGCAAGGTATGATCTGACTCTGTCCTTAGTCCTACAGTAGGTGGTATAAAGGCAGGGAGGTAGAGAGATGGAAGAGGCACTGACCTCCAGTCTTAAAGAAGCCAGGGGGGGGTCTGTGGTATCTAGTGTGTCCCAGGATGGCTCCCCTGTTCTGGGCCGGGCCCTGAGGAAGACCCCCTGGCCCTGGCTCTGGCTCTGGGTCGCCACGGCTCGCTCCTGTCCTAGACGCCACTCCAGCTCATCCCTCACACCGTACTGTGACTGGGGGGGGGGGGGGGGGGGTCAGGGGTCAGGGGTCAGGGGGGGTGACAGGTGAGGGGTGGGATAGAGGGGTGGAGGGAGGGAGGAGGGAATTGTTGGGTGAATGAACAGAGACGAATGACCACGAACAAACAGGGGGAGGAATCAGAGAAAACTAAAAAAAAAAAAAAAAAAAACTAACAAAATGGGCCAAAGAAGATAAAGCCAAGGTGGAAAAATTGTTCCTAAAAAACTGAAAGAGAACAGACGGAACGGAACGGAGCTAGAGAACCAAGAAAAGGACAAAGAGAAAGAGTAACTTAAAGACGACGGCGTACGAGAGAGACGAGAAGAGGACTGGAATGAGGATGAACGACACGATGGGCTGAAACATCTGGAAGGAGGGAACACAAAGAGGAGGAGAAAAAAAACAGAGGGGGCAGGGAGGAAGAACGCAAAAAAACACTAGTTATGAAGCGATGAAGGATACATGATTCCAAACCGACAGCTGATAGAGTAGATAGACTGCAGATAGCTTAGCTTAGCCACACCACCAGCCATGCAGTAGAAGCAGCTGGCTAAGAAAACTCTACACACGTGTGCAATGCGGTTATTTTTTCACCGTACACTTTTAACTGTTTTACACTGTTAAACTTGGACTCTTAATTAGGACTTTATCGTTCTACATGACTTTAACTTTATTCCTTTTCTTTGCGCAGAGAGGGCAGAACACGTCCTTCATGCTTGTGAGAATGTTTTGTTTGTAGTAGCTGTCAGTTGAGTAACAGTATGCCCCCCACACACACCGACTACAACTCGTCCTAACCATGATGAGGATTCTACAGGCAAACGGGTTAAAGGGTTTTCCCTATCCGATTTCAAAGGAGAATTGAGAATTTTAAAAAACTTGGTTCTTCATTGAACAATTCCAAGAGGCCCAATCATGGTGTTTATTAAGATGCTGGCTCAAACAGCTGTTACAGTGGTGGAGGGCAATGTAGCAGACAGAAGGGAAAGTTACCTCCACAGGCAGCTCGTAATTCTGACTTTGATTGATTGATTGATTGGTTGATTGGTTGCTTGATCAGTTGTGAAAAGCCATATGGAAGAAGCTGCCTCAACCCACGTTTTTCCATAATTGGCAAGAACCACCCATTTACCCCCCCCCCCCCCCATGCAGGTCAGGGCGATGGATCAAGTCAGCAGGTTGCTATTTCGGGTGCAGGGTTCATGTGCGTATGGGTATGCGGATGCAGCAGCGAAAAGCAAGCGTGAGGGATGGTGATTGGGGACTGGGGAGGAGGCTGGTGGTGGTGCTGTGTGGCTGAGCTGGGTGGCTCAAGGTGGGGCAGGGGGCTGCTGTGGCACCTCTGCTGGTCGTTTAGTAGTCCAGTGTTTCTCAGTCCAGCACTAACACACATGATTCAACTAAACGGCTAATCACCAAAGCCCAGGATCAGTAGTGCTGGGCTAGGAATCCCTAGCAATGGATGGGAAACATTGGTCTAAAGGGCTGCGTTTACACAGGCAGACAAATTCTTTTTTTTCTCCAACTAATTGATCTTTTCACATCAGATCTTATCTGATTGGTCAAAAGACAAAATTAGTGAGCGAAAAAGACAATCAGAATTGGGCTGCGTGTGTAAACGCAGCCAAGGTGTCGTCATCTCTGCCTGGTTCCTGCTGATCTGTATTGATCTAGTGTTAGATTGGAACAGAGGGGCTCTATGGACTGTCTGTTGATGTCGTGTACGGGGCGGAGTGTAGTGTAGTGGGCCGTTTGTTTGTTCTGAGTGGGTAGTCCTCTGATAAAGCTGTCCAGACCTGGGGATGCGTCCCAAATGGCACCCTATTCCCTATATAGTGCACTACTTTAGACCAGAGAATGGCACCCTATTCCCTATATAGTGCACTACTTTAGACCAGAGAATGGCACCCTATTCCCTATATAGTGCACTACTTTAGACCAGAGAATGGCACCCTATTCCCTATATGGTGCACTACTTTAGACCAGAGAATGGCACCCTATTCCCTATATAGTGCACTACTTTAGACCAGAGAATGGCACCCTATTCCCTATATAGTGCACTACTTTTGACTAGAGCCTTATTTGCTCTGGTCAAAAGTAGTGCACTACATAGGGAATAGGGTGCCATTTCAGACGCAGACCTGGCTAGCTGTAATGAATGGTTCTGTGTATTTGCCGCGCTACGCTGCATTAGCATCACATTTAGAGGCTGGGAATGGCTCTACAACAACTGCTCACTGGGATGAGTTCAAATCCAGTACCAATGGACTGTACCATTTACACAGACTCCCCTTGGGGTTCTATACCGTTTAAACCCAGTAGCAACGGACTGTACCATTTACACAGACTCCCCTTGGGGGTTTATACCGCTCCCGTCCGTGAATTTGTGCTGCGTGTGAAATGGCACCCTATTCACCCATACAGCCCTGGTCGTAAGTAGTGCACTATCCATGAAGTAGAGTGCCATTTGGGACTGTCTGTCCCCTTGGGACCCACCCCTGGACTGTCTGTCCCCTTGGGACCCACCCCTGGACTGTCTGTCCCCTTGGGACCCACCCCTGGACTGTCTGTCCCCTTGGGACCCACCCCTGGACTGTCTGTCCCCTTGGGACCCACCCCTGGACTGTCTGTCCCCTTGGGACCCACCCCTGGACTGTCTGTCCCCTTGGGACCCACCCCTGGACTGTCTGTCCCCTTGGGACCCACCCCTGGACTGTCTGTCCCCTTGGCTAAACCAGACTTTGCAGAGGGACCTATTCCTCACTGTTGTTTCAAGTCGTGCTGCCCCTCTGTCTGACAGATTTCACTACTTCAACCTTTCTATTTGTTTCCTGGTGTCATAATGTCTTCACGTATAAATCAGAATGTCCTTGTTGTTTTGACCAACCCGTTGTATAAATCAGAATGTCCTTGTTGTTTTGACCAACCCGTTGTATAAATAAGAATGTCCTTGTTGTTTTGACCAACCCGTTGTATAAATCAGAATGTCCTTGTTGTTTTGACCAACCCGTTGTATAAATCAGAATGTCCTTGTTGTTTTGACCAACCCGTTGTATAAATCAGAATGTCCTTGTTGTTTTGACCAACCCGTTGTATAAATCAGAATGTCCTTGTTGTTTTGACCAACCCGTTGTATAAATCAGAATGTCCTTGTTGTTTTGACCAACCCGTTGTATAAATCAGGTGGGCATGTTTTATGTCTGATAGTTATTAATCACATGCTTTGCAAAATAACCTATTTTTTTATGTTGCGGTTTAATACTATTTTCCATAATGACTACTTGCCGCTACAGGCAGGGATTCTTCAACTTACTGATAAGACATACTAACTTATTGATACTTGAGCCAATAAGGAAGCAGCCAAGAGGGTTGATGTCTAGACGTGGCAGGGAGACAGACAGCATAACATACAGTACGGACATGTATGGGGGCATGGTCTGCAACACAGATGGCACCCTATTCCCTATGTAGTGAACTGCTTTGGACCAGGTCCCATAGGGCTCTCATCTAATGCTACCGGCCTGAACCCAGTGAGATGGAGAACACTCGTCAATGGCCTATTCTCCTTATAGAAGCCAAGGGCTTAAGCCAAGTAAAGTAAGCCTGAAGGATCTGGTCAAAAAGTAGTGCACTACATAGTGAATAGGGTGCCACTTCGGACGCACACCTGGGATAGAGAAAGATGTAGGTCAAAGGTCAAAAAGTCAGAGGCATATTATCCCATTCCTTACCTGGAAGTCTGTGACCAGGTCGCGTCCCAGGGTGCCGATGGGCGAGTCTCGTGACATGGAGGTGACCCCGGACAGGAAGCTACTGGACTCTGTGAGGTTGGGCATGGGCGACAGGTCGTCCCCCCGATCCCGGTCACCTCCCCTCTCCCTCAGGCCCTCTCCCAGGTGATCCACCTTCTCCATGAAGATATGGAGCTCTGTGCGGAAGGCCTTCATACGGGTGTTGATAGTGTCCAGGACCTGTGAGTCTGGTTTGGGCTCGGGGAGGGGGGTGGTGTCTCCTTTAAACCCCTCCAGAGCCAGACTCAAACTGTCCCCTGTTACTAGAATCTTGCCCTCGTAGATCAGACTGTCCGTGTCGCTAATGAGATGATCTACGGTCTTCCCAAGGCGCTCTGCTTCTCGTTTGACATTCGTGAACGTCTCGCGGTCTTCTCGCCTACGATTAGATAGTTCGGTGGCGCTGAACCTGCTGAGCTCGTCCGAGGGCTTGTGACTTCCAAACCCCGAGGTTGTGGTCGTCTTCTCGAAGAGGTCCTCCGAGTCGCTCTCGCCGCCGACAGGCCCCTCCCTCTTGGGGTGAAGTAAAAGGAGCCTCCCTGTTTCTTCCTCCTCGGCGGTGTCGCGGTGCCCGGTGTAGCTGTCTGCATCGCTGTCTCGCGGAGAGCCGGTGCGGAGGCCCAGGTGTTGGGCCAGGTCACAGCGCTGAACGTTGGACATCAGGACTCTGTTCTCATACTGCAGCTTCATCACCTGGACGGACGAAGAGACGAGACACCATAATGTTAGCTTCAGAGACATTACACCATTATGTTAGCTTTAGAGATGGGACACCATTATGTTAGCTTTAGAGATGGGACAACATTATGATAGCTTTAGAGATGGGACAACATTATGTTAGCTTTAGAGATGGGACAACATTATGTTAGCTTTAGAGATGGGACAACATTATGATAGCTTTAGAGATGGGACAACATTATGTTAGCTTTAGAGATGGGACAACATTATGTTAGCTTTAGAGATGGGACAACATTATGTTAGCTTTAGAGATGGGACAACATTATGTTAGCTTTAGAGATGGGACAACATTATGTTAGCTTTAGAGATGGGACAACATTATGTTAGCTTTAGAGATGGGACAACATTATGTTAGCTTTAGAGATGGGACAACATTATGTTAGCTTTAGAGATGGGACAACATTATGTTAGCTTTAGAGATGGGACAACATTATGTTCGCTTTAGAGATGGGACAACATTATGTTCGCTTTAGAGATGGGACAACATTATGATAGCTTCAGGAACGTATTTTCTAAGGGTGCGTCCTGAATGGTACCCTATTTCTTTTATAGTGCACAACTTTTTACCAGGACCCATAGGGCTTGGGTCAACAGTAATGCACTATAAAGGGCCATTTAGGATGCACCCTAAGATAAAACCAGATACAATAATAGAGCATTATGGGTACTGTAGTCCATCATGCTGCCTCACACAGAGCATTATGGGTACTGTAGTCCATCATGCTGCCTCACCTTCCCACTGAGGTCATTGATCTGCATCCTGGCTGCCTTCAGCTCCTCCATCATCACCACACCGCTTCCGTTACCCCCGCCGCCACCGTTACTCCCGTTACCGGACTTCATCATCATCATCACGCCGACCTCGCCCTCCTCGTCTCTCGGGCCGAACTTGAAGCGGTTCAGTTCCGAGATCAGCTGCTTGTTGTGGTCTTCGATCTCTGAGATGGACCGCCGGAGAAGTTCTGCTTCTTCCTCTACAAACTGTAGGTGGCGCCGCAGCTCGCCGGCGGACTCCAGAGCGTCCCCGCCATACGGGGAGGAGGGCATGCTGCCGAACGGCTCCCGGCCGAAACAGTCCCTCTCGTACTGGCAGCGGATGTCCTCGTTCTCAGCCCTCAGGCCTCGGTTCTCCACCTGATAATAATGATCATTTTGATTATGAAGCGATCTTCATTTACAGGAAGAAATCAAGGTGCTGTAGAAAGGTGAAACAAAAGACAATGGCACCCTATTCCTTATGTAGTGCACTACTTTGACCTAAACCCTGGGCCCTGTTCAAAAGTACTGCATAGGGCTCTGGTCTATAGTAGTGCACTACATGGGATAGGGTGCCATTTTCAGACACACCCAGGGTTAAAAGACAGGCCACCCACCTCCAGCTCTACGATCTTCCTCCCCAGAATATTAGCCTCTTCCTCCACCAGTTTGAGCCGGAGCCGTAGCTCGGCCTCCCTGGTGCTGTGAGGCCCACCACCGGCAAGCTCTGCCAGGGGTAGAGGGCTGTCCACGTCCCCGTAGACTGACTTATACTTCTGGATCTCCTGCTCCAGCTCTTCCTTCTCCCTCCCCAGCTTGGCCATCTTCTTACGCATGAGGGTGGATTCTTCCTTAGAGAACTGCAGCTGACACCTGAGATCTGCACTGTCCTCCTGTGGAGAGGAGGAGGAGGAGGGGGAGGAGGGGAAGGGGAGGAGAGAGGAGAGGGGAGGAGAGGGTAGATGTGACGTGAGGAGGAGGTTAGCGGAGGTGATGTTGGTGCGTCGTATTGAGGAGGTGGAGGCTCGAGTTGGCTTCTTCTTTTTTTCGATGTGCTTTCATTTTTTTTTTTTTTTTTTTTTTTTTTTTCGTCTTCGGTTCTTTTTCTTTTTCTTTTCCTTGGTCTTTTTTTCTTCTTCCTTCTTCTTTTTTCCTTTGTCTCTTTTCTTCTTTCCTTTGACTTTTTTTCTTTTTTTTTTTTTCTTTTTCTTGTTTCTCTTCTTTTCCTTCTTCTTTTTTTCTTCTTTTTTTATTTCTTTTTTTTTTTGGTTGGCAGGATGAGGTCATTATTGTACCGCTCATTGTGAAATCAAATTGGGTTTATGTGATGGAATGTGTGATAGAAGTTTCCTACTTAGTTCAGAGATGATAGAATGTGTGATAGAAGCCTCCTACTTAGTTCAGAGATTATATAATATGTGATAGAAGCCTCCTACTTAGTTCAGAGATGATAGAATATGTGATAGAAGCCTCCTACTTAGTTCAGAGATGATATAATATGTGATAGAAGCCTCCTACTTAGTTCAGAGATGATAGAATATGTGATAGAAGCCTCCTACTTAGTTCAGAGATGATATAATATGTGATAGAAGCCTCCTACTTAGTTCAGAGATGATAGAATATGTGATAGTCTCCTACCTGGTTCAGAGACTTCTTGTCCCTAAATGTTTCCCTGCTCCCTCTCCTCCGTATAGCAGTCTGTGTGAAGGAAGGGAAAACACAAACATTAGAGGACATACTTAGACTGCACACTGCTGCGTACAATAACTAGGACAAGGTGGGGACAATGATTTAAACTGTTTCAATCCTCAAATCACTTTTCCTTTTTGACAGAACACATGAACATGTGACTATAGAATTAAATGAAAGCCCGGGG
>LR778273.1:51629847-51688402 GCA_902810595.1 Coregonus sp. 'balchen' | reverse complement strand
CGGTCGGAGCTACTGGCTTGGAGATGCGTTCATGAAGCAGTGGTCGAGAGCGGTGACATGAGAGACTGGAAGGTTGAACACCAGACTGGCTGCAGCGTTCTGGATAAGTTGTAGGGGTTTAATGGCACAGGCAGGTAGCCCAGCCAACAGCGAGTTGCAGTAATCCAGACGGGAGATGACAAGTGCCTGGATTAGGACCTGTGGCACTTTCTGTGTAAGGTAGGTCGTACTCTGCGAATGTTGTAGAGCATGAACCTGCAGGATCGGGTCACTGCTTTGATGCTAGCGGAGAACGACAGGGTGTTGTCCAGGGTCACGCCAAGGTTCTTTGCACTCTGGGAGGAGGACACAATGGAGTTGTCAACCGTGATGGCGAGATCATGGAGCGGGCAGTCCTTCCCCGGGAGGAAGAGCAGCTCCGTCTTGCCGAGGTTCAGCTTGAGGTGGTGATCCGACATCCACACTGATATGTCTGCCAGACATGCAGAGATGCGATTCGCCACCTGGTTATCAGAAGGGGGAAAGGAGAAAATGTATTGTGTGTCGTCTGCGTAGCAATGATAGGAGAGACCATTTGAGGATATGACAGAGCCAAGTGACTTGGTGTATAGAGAGAATAGGAGAGGGCCTAGAACTGAGCCCCCGGGGGACACCAGTGGTGAGAGCACGTGGTGCGGAGACAGATTCTCGCCATGCCACCTGGTAGGAGCGACCTGTCAGGTAGGACGTAATCCAAGAGTGAGCCGCGCCGGAGATGCCAACTCGGAGAGGGTGGAGAGGAGGATCTGATGGTTCACAGTATCAAAGGCAGCAGACAGGTCTAGAAGGACGAGAGCAGAGGAGAGAGAGTTAGCTTTAGCAGTGCGGAGAGCCTCCGTGACACAGAGAAGAGCAGTCTCAGTGAATGACCAGTCTTGAAACCCTGACTGGTTTGGATCAAGAAGGTCATTCTGAGAGAGATAGCAAGAGAGTTGGCTATAGACGGCACGCTCAAGAGTTTTGAGAGAAAAGAAAGAAGGGATACTGGTCTGTAGTTGTTGACATCGGAGGGATCGAGTGTAGGTTTTTTGAGAATTCACAGGAGATGCGCTGTAGCCTTCACGTAGCCTGCATAAGGTACTATGTAGGTACGGCGCTGCATTGTATACAAATACCGCTTACAGCTGCCCCCTGGCAGCCTGCGACGAAAGGTTCAAATTAAGATCCGACATCTGTAGGTACAGCTGGTTAAGGGAATGTGTGTCTGTACGGGCCAACTCAGCCCAGTCCCATCTTGGTACTGGACAGATAGGTATGGTACTGGGTAAAGTTGATCCATCTTGGTACTGGGCAGATAGGTATGGTACTGGGTAAAGTTGATATAGGATGTTGTTTGCTCATTACCCAGGGGTTTGAGATTAGGTAAACAAACAAAAAAACATATATCCTGGATGGCAGAGTAACAGTATTCAATGGAACATATGTAGTTTAATGCTATGATAGTAAAGAGCATTACTTAACAACAAAAACTGTGCATCATCAGTCAATACATTTTTATGTTCTTCAATTTCCAGGTTAAGAGCAGTATCTCAGTCTCCAGTCAAACAAAATTTGTTGTGTTGTGGGATAATGTTTTGCTTTCATTACAGTATATTGATCATATAGTACCTTTTCAGTGTTCAAAAAACATATACATGATGGTTGACATTTTAGTTTTTCTATTCCCACTGAGATGCAGATGTGTTTTCAGCCTTCAACCACAGAGGAGAACCACCAAAAAAACCCCACTTAAACAGGCAGTAGTAGGCTACACACACACACACACACACACACACACACACACACACACACGCACACGCACACGCACGCGCACGCGCACGCACACGCACACGCACTACGCACACGCCACACGCACACGCACACGCACACACACCACACACACACACACACACACACACCACACCCACACACTACACCCACACACACACACACACCCAAATACACAAACACACACACGCGCATACAATACACCACACACACACAAAAACATCATCAACACACACACAACACACACAACACACAACACACACACACGCACACACACGCACTCACGCACACACACACACACACAGACACACACACCACACACACACACACACGCACACACACACACCACACAACACACACCACAGACACACAGACCCCACAACAACACAAACACATACCACACACACACACACACATACAACACACACACACACAGACACATACACACACACACACACACACACACATACACACACGCGCATACATACATACATACACAACCACAACACACACACACACACGCATACATACACACACACACACAACAAGCGCGCGCATACACACACACACACACACACACACACACACAAAACGCTCATACACACACAAAACACACACACACACACACACGCACACACACGCGCATACATACACACACACAAACGACCAGTAGTAGGCTACAAAGCCACTTTAATAGGACAAAAGTGCATCCACATGGATATTGAACAACAAACGTGGTGTGGATTTCACACTGAATCAATGTCTACAGGAATGTGATGTGATTATTCTATTTTGCACTTCCTTTGGAAATTAAATACATATATTCTGTAAAAACAAAATCAAATGTGTGGTACGTTGGAAATATTTACGAATTCATATGCTGTCACATTTAAAAATAATTTTACCTAATGTAAAGTATTCTTATGTTGTTTATATTATGTTGTTATTATGTTGTTATTATGTTGTTATTATGTTTGTTATTATGTTGTTATGTGTTTGTTATTATGTTGTTATTGTGTTGTTATTATGTTGTTTATATTATGTTGTTATTGTGTTGTTCTTATGTTGTTTATATTATGTTGTTTTATGTTTTTATGTTTGGTTATTGCATGTTGTTTATTCTGTTGTATCTTATGTTGTTATTAGGTTGTTATTATGTTGTTATTATGTTGTTTATATTATGTTGTTATTATGTTGTTTATATTATGTTGTTATTATGTTGTTATTATGTTGTTTATATAATGTTGTTATTATGTTGTTATTATGTTGTTATTAGGTTGTTGTTATGTTGTTATTATGTTGTTTATATTATGTTGTTATTATTATGTTGTTATTATTATGTTATTATTATGTTGTTATTATGTTGTTATTATTATGTTATTATTATGTTGTTATTATGTTGTTATTATTATGTTGTTATTATGTTGTTATTATGTTGTTTATATTATGTTGTTATTATTATGTTATTATTATGTTGTTATTATGTTGTTATTACGTTGTTATTATGTTGTTATCAGGTTGTTATTATGTTGTTATTATGTTGTTATTATGTTGTTATTATGTTGTTATTATGTTGTTATTATGTTGTTTATATTATGTTGTTATCAGGTTGTTATTTTGTGTTATTATGTTGTTATTGTGTTATTATGTTGTTATTATGTTGTTATTATTATTAGTTTTTATATTATGTTGTTTATTATTATGTTATTATTATGTTGTTATTATGTGTTATTATGTTGTTATTATGTTGTTATCAGGTTGTTATTATGTTGTTATTATGTTGTTATTATGTTGTTATTATGTTGTTATTATTATGTTATTATGTTGTTATTGTGTTGTTATTATGTTGTTATTATGTTGTTTATATTATGTAATTTTTTCTTCTTCTTTTTTTAGGGGGTAGATCAGCTTTAATATTGCAGATAGATTGTAACTTCCATCAATGTAATTGTCTGCATCACTTCCAATCCCCCATATGTTTTTTTCCCTCGCAAATATATATATATATATACACATACACATATATATATGTACACATACGTACATACACACACACACACACATACATACATACACATACACAAACATATACATATCCTTTTTTAAAATATATTTCCATTTATTACTTTCCAACCCCACCACCCCTTCCCTAATTGGAGTAAACTAGTGAACAGCAACGCTTAGGCCTCTACTTCCAGCATATACATACTATATACATTTTATGGACAGAGTCAATTGTACAATAATTATATTTAGTTTGTTTTTACTCCTGAACTTCCTCTACCCTCAACCTCTCCGATCATTTTCATGATGTCCATCCGGTTTGCTTCTATATGCCATATCTTTCTAACTGTGCTCTTTCACAAAAGCTCTCAACCTATAACCTATATACTTATTATGGACACAGTATGCTTTACATTAGTTATCTTGTTGTTATTAGTTGTTGTTAGTTGTTATTAGTCCCATCCTTCAACTCCATTCAACACCACCCATCTATCTCTTAACACCATCGATATTGGATTTCTATTTGCCATATATTTTTCATATGTTGGTTATATTATGTTGTTTCTGGATATTATGTTGCTCCTGGATATAATGTTGCTTCTGGATATAATGTTGTTTTGAGGTTTGAAAGACAACATACTGTAAATGGTTAGTCTCGTTTTTTTAGTTTGTCCGAGAAACCATAAAAACAATGCACTTAACCCTAATTGCTCCAGGGTTGATAATGCAGAGCCTGGTTGTGACCCCACTCTCCGAGGGTGTCTCAGGGGGACTTGGGATATGCAACAAAGAAAAAAAACATTAATACACATTAATAGGACAAATATAAGTACCCACCAAAATGATGATTATTATTATTAGATAACAAATGGAGAAGACATTTATCATGTAAAGTTTGAACTAACAGTATAATCTGGCAGTAGATAGACTACTTCAGGTTTCACGTCAACTCTCTAATACTGAGCTTCAGTAGTAGTTAACTGATGCAATACCACAGTCTACAATCTCTATCATTTGTTATTTTGGTGTGTAGTGAAGGAGAGCCAGAGACTGTTCCAAATATCCACCACCGCCTGCCCTGTACCGCTCAGCCGGGTACATGAAACTGCTCTGTCCATTTGGTTCAGGATCTTTTCAATACCCCTCCCTCCCTCCCTCCCTCCCTCCCTCCCTCCCTCCCTCCCTCCCTCCCTCCCTCCACTTCCCATGAAGGAATGGATCAATAATGGATCAAAGACAAGTGGTTGCTGAAGATGTCCATCCATCTGAGGGACTGAAGCTTTCTGAGGTTTGATTTTTAGATTAGTATGGGAAAAAAAATCGCTGGATGATTTCTGTGTAGTATCTATCGATTCGTTGGACGGTGACTCTTTGTTACTTGCTGAACAACACTGGGGCCCTGTCCAAAAACCTTCAGCCTGGTCCCAGATCTGCTTGTGTTGTCTTGCCAACTCCATTTGGCCGTATACAGCACAATCTGATCTGAGACCAGGCTAAACCTGGTAAATTCTAGTAACATCCAGGCTAAACCTGGTAACATTTACATTTTAGTCATTTAGCAGACGCTCTTATCCAGAGCGACTTACAGTTAGTGAGTGCATACATTTTTCATACTGGCCCCCGAGTAATATCCAGGCTAAACCTGGTAACCCCTAGTATCATCCAGGCTAAACCTGGTAACCCCTAGTAACATCCAGGCTAAACCTAGTAACCCCTAGGAATATCCAGGCTAAATCTGGTAACCCCTAGTAACGTCCAGGCTAAATCTGGTAACCCCTAGTAACGTCCAGGCTAAATCTGGTAACCCCTAGTAACGTCCAGGCTTAATCTGGTAACCCCTAGTAATGTCCAGGCTTAATCTGGTAACCCCTAGTAACGTCCAGGCTTAATCTGGTAACCCCTAGTAACGTCCAGGCTTAATCTGGTAACCCCTAATAATGCCCAGGCTAAACTTGTGTGTGTGTGTGTGTGTGTGTGTGTGTGTGTGTGTGTGTGTGTGTGTGTGTGTGTGTGTGTGTGTGTGTGTGTGTGTGTGTGTGTGTGTGTGTGTGTGTGTGTGTGTGTGTGTGTGTGTGTGTGTGTGTGTGTGTGTGTGTGTGTGTGTTCTAGAAAGGCTCCAGATTCTGGCCAATAAAGAAATGGAAATTCCAGTTGTAATACTCTTGGCTGTGAGGACAGCTTTTCAGTCAAGTTGTATTACTGTATTTAAAGTACTACCTAAGTCGTTTTTTGGGGTATCTGTACTTTACTTTACTATTTATATTTTTGACAACTTTTACTTTTACTTCACTACATTCCTAAAGAAAATAAGGTACTTTTTACTCCGTACATTTTCTCTGACATACAAAAGTACTTGTTACATTTCAAATGCTTAGCAGGACAGGGAAATGGTCCAATTCACGCACTTATCAAGAGAACATGCCTGGTCCTACTGCCTCTGATCTGGCGGACTCACTAAACAGACATGCTTCGCTTGTAAATAATCTCTGAATGTTGGAGTGTGCCCCTGGCTATCCATACATTTTAAAACAAGAAAATCATGCCATCTGGTTTGCTTCATATAAGGAATGTGAAATGATTTATACTTTTACTTTTGATACTTAAGTATAATTTAGTAATTACATTTACTTTTGATACTTAAGTATATTTAAAACCAAATACTTAGACTTTTACTCAAGTAGAATTTTACTGGGTGACTTTCACTTTTACTTGAGTCATTTTCTATTAAGGTATCTTTACTTTCACTCAAGTATGACAATTGGGTACGTTTCCCGCCACTGTCAGGTAGTATACACCAAAGCCAGAATGCATGCAATGTCTGCAGTGTCACCATGGGGTTCTTCCATTCCTTTGCTTTAATACATTCAGGTAAGAAACAGATGGAGCTAAATATCTTCTGGGATTTAAAAGTGGGGGTTTTGCCACAACACAGTGTTACACTGTGTTCATGGAAAGAACTACGTTTCTTTTTATCGATAAGGGTAGCCCACCATGGCTTGGCGCTGTTTACAGTCATTACAGTGGGAAGTGTCCCATCCCTCTCCCTAATTACCAAGGGGGACAAACTACTTACAGAGAGAAGCCCTCTGAGTGGTTGAAACCCCTGTCAATCACTTGGTGGTCCTGCAGAGTTCGTTGAGGAACCCATAGTCAAACCAGAAGTCGGGAAGTCACATTTCATCGATGCGTCAAAGCCTGGGGCCGATCAACTGAAGAGGGAACTATAATCATAACTTCATTAACCAGAGTTAAATAATAACTTTACTGTTTTCCGTGACGGCTGTGATCTATATGGTACTTCATTCTTTCCTTAAAAATGTTTAATTTTGGCGTAAAATGTCGGTTATACATGACCGGATAACTTGTTGACCGTTTGGCGTCTGAGGACAGTTTTGATGTGTTTTTACAAGCTCATGTCTTGAAAATGTAAAATGTGCTCTTTCTACAGCTTGAACAATTTCAAAGACAAAACAAGTGAAATTGGTGTTCGTCAACGGTACAGTTTGGAATTATAGTTCGACATGTTGGCAAGAAGCATGCTGTCGGGATGGTGCTGATGCTGATGCGAGGAACATGTTTGAGAGTCCGGGAGGTAGACAGCTGGATGATGCCGCTGCCGTAACCGGGATTAGATAGAGAACAGGACTTGACTTTACTAGAAGGGATGCCAGACACCCAACGTGCGTGAGACCATTCTCTCCCCGTTTACCTGGTGGTAATACCAACTAACCAAAGCGATGGCGTCCGAGGTGGTCAGCGGACTGATCTTCAGATTGCTTCTACCGATATGTTTAGCAACAGGTACGTTTTACGCATAAAAAGGGTACGGCATCTCTTGCGCATCTAATGCGGCATCCATGAAAACAGTTCCCCAAAAAACTTCACAGGCATTGCAGATGACAGCCTACAACAATACATTATTTTTATTCTGTTTATTGCCCTAATAATAAGAGTTGTCATACTTTTATGAAATAATTAAAATATAGATATATTTAAAAAAAACATTACAGTATGTTACTGGGTGACTTTCACTTTTACTTGAGTCATTTTCTATTAAGGTATCTTTACTTTCACTCAAGTATGACAATTGGGTACTTTTCCCACCACTGTCAGGTAGTATGGGCCAAAATTCACCCAACTTATTGTGGGAAGCTTGTGGAAGGCTACCCGAAACGTTTGACCCAAGTTAAACAATTTAAAGGCAATGCTACCAAATACTAATTGAGTGTATGTAAACTTCTGACCCACTGGGAATGTGATGAATGAAATAAAAGCTGAAATAAATCATTCTCTCTACTATTATTCTGACATTTCACATTCTTAAAATAAAGTGGTGATCCTAACTGACCTAAGACAGGGAATTTTTACTAGGATTAAATGTCAGGAATTGTGAAAAACTGAGTCTAAATGTACTTGGCTAAGGTGTATGTAAACTTCCGACTTCAACTGTAATATCTATTGTTTACAGGAAACTCAGTCAACAATTCTAGATGAAGTTGTGTGGAAAAAGGAAGGGGGGGGGGGGGGGGGGGGGCGAAATATGCTTCTCCCATTGGCAAAGAAACTCAAAAGGGGTGATGATATTAATTAACAGTAATTTCGATCCAAATGTGCAGATTTTCCAAACAGATCCGCAAGGTAGATGGATGATTTTAAATATGTTATTGGACCATAAACAGATATGGCTCATTAACCTTTACGGACCAAATAATGATGATCCACACTTCTTTGACAATACAGTGGCTTGCGAAAGTATTCACCCCCCTTGGCATTTTCCCTATTTTGTTGCCTTACAACCTGGAATGAAAATTGATTTTTGGGGGGTTTGTATCATTTGATTTACACAACATGCCTACTACTTTGAAGATGCTAAATATTTTTTATTGTGAAACAAACAAGAAATAAGACAAAAAAAACAGAAAACTTCAGCGCGCATAACTATTCACCCCCCCAAAGTCAATACTTTGTAGAGCCACCTTTTGCAGCAATTACAGCTGCAAGTCTCTTGGGGAATGTCTCTATAAGCTTGGCACATCTAGCCACTGGGATTTTTGCCCATTCTTCAAGGCAAAACTGCTCCAGCTCCTTCAAGTTGGATGGGTTCCGCTGGTGTACAGCAATCTTTAAGTCATACCACAGATTCTCAATTGGATTGAGGTCTGGGCTTTGACTAGGCCATTCCAAGACATTTAAATGTTTCCCCTTAAACCACTCAAGTGTTGCTTTAGCAGTATGCTTAGGGTCATTGTCCTGCTGGAAGGTGAACCTCCGTCCCAGTCTCAAATCTCTGGAAGAATGAAACAGGTTTCCCTCAAGAATTTCCCTGTATTTAGCGCCATCCATCATTCCTTCAATTCTGACCAGTTTCCCAGTCCCTGCCGATGAAAAACATCCCCACGGCATGATGCTGCCACCACCATGGTGTTCTCGGGGTGAAGAGAAGTGTTGGGTTTGCGCCAGACATAGCGTTTTCCTTGATGGCCAAAAAGCTCAATTTTAGTCTCATCTGACCAGAGTACCTTCTTCCATATGTTTGGGGAGTCTCCCACATGGCTTTTGGTGAACACCAAACGTTTGCTTATTTTCTTCTTTAAGCAATGGCTTTTTTCTGGCCACTCTTCCGTAAAGCCCAGTTCTGTGGAGTATACAGCTTAAAGTGGTCCTATGGACAGATACTCCAATCTCCACTGTGGAGCTTTGCAGCTCCTTCAGGGTTATCTTTGTTGCCTCTCTGATGAATGTCCTCCTTGCCTGGTCTGTGAGTTTTGGTGGGCGGCCCGCTCTTGGCAGGTTTGTTGTGGTGCCATATTCTTTCAATTTTTTAATAATGGATTTAATGGTGCTCCGTGGGATGTTCAAAGTTTCGGATATTTTTTTATAACCCAACCCTGATCTGTACTTCTCCACAACTTTGTCCCTGACCTGTTTGGAGAGCTCCTTGGTCTTCATGGTGCCGCTTGCTTGGTGGTGCCCCTTGCTTAGTGGTGTTGCAGACTCTGGGGCCTTTCAGAACAGGTGTATATACAGTGGGGGAAAAAAATATTTAGTCAGCCACCAATTGTGCAAGTTCTCCCACTTAAAAAGATGAGAGAGGCCTGTAATTTTCATCATAGGTACACGTCAACTATGACAGACAAATTGAGATTTTTTTTCTCCAGAAAATCACATTGTAGGATTTTTTATGAATTTATTTGCAAATTATGGTGGAAAATAAGTATTTGGTCACCTACAAACAAGCAAGATTTCTGGCTCTCACAGACCTGTAACTTCTTCTTTAAGAGGCTACTCTGTCCTCCACTCGTTACCTGTATTAATGGCACCTGTTTGAACTTGTTATCAGTATAAAAGACACCTGTCCACAACCTCAAACAGTCACACTCCAAACTCCACTATGGCCAAGACCAAAGAGCTGTCAAAGGACACCGGAAACAAAATTGTAGACCTGCACCAGGCTGGGAAGACTGAATCTGCAATAGGTAAGCAGCTTGGTTTGAAGAAATCAACTGTGGGAGCAATTATTAGGAAATGGAAGACATACAAGACCACTGATAATCTCCCTCGATCTGGTGCTCCACGCAAGATCTCACCCCGTGGGGTCAAAATGATCACAAGAACGGTGAGCAAAAATCCCAGAACCACACGGGGGGACCTAGTGAATGACCTGCAGAGAGCTGGGACCAAAGTAACAAAGCCTACCATCAGTAACACACTACGCCGCCAGGGACTCAAATCCTGCAGTGCCAGACGTGTCCCCCTGCTTAAGCCAGTACATGTCCAGGCCCATCTGAAGTTTGCTAGAGTGCATTTGGATGATCCAGAAGAGGATTGGGAGAATGTCATATGGTCAGATGAAACCAAAATATAACTTTTTGGTAAAAACTCAACTCGTCGTGTTTGGAGGACAAAGAATGCTGAGTTGCATCCAAAGAACACCATACCTACTGTGAAGCATGGGGGTGGAAACATCATGCTTTGGGGCTGTTTTTCTGCAAAGGGACCAGGACGACTGATCCGTGTAAAGGAAAGAATGAATGGGGCCATGTATCTTGAGATTTTGAGTGAAAACCTCCTTCCATCAGCAAGGGCATTGAAGATGAAACGTGGCTGGGTATTTCAGTATGACAATGATGGGCCAAAATACCAGCAACAGTGTGTGAAAACCTTGTGAAGACTTACAGAAAACGTTTGACCTGTGTCATTGCCAACAAAGGGTATATAACAAAGTATTGAGAAACTTTTGTTATTGACCAAATACTTATTTTCCACCATAATTTGCAAATAAATTCATTAAAAATCCTACAATGTGATTTTCTGGATTTTTTTTTCCTCATTTTGTCTGTCATAGTTGACGTGTACCTATGATGAAAATTACAGGCCTCTCTCATCTTTTTAAGTGGGAGAACTTGCACATGTCACGGTTTCGGCCGAGGCTGCTCCTCCTCCTTGTTCGGGCAGGCTTCGGCGGTCGTCGTCCCCGGAGTACTAGCTGCCACCGTTCGATGTTTCATGTTTGTTTGGTTTTGTCTGTTTGTACACCTGTCCCTTGTTAGTGTTTGATTTTGTTTCCTATTTAGTTATCGTGTGTTGGGTCAGGTGTTATGTGTGATTGTTTTTTGTCAAGCTGTTGCTCTCTGGATTTACTCTCGTGTTTTGTTGTGTTTCGAGAGTCCGCACTGTGTGCGCTATCGTTGTTTTACGCACTGTGTTTATTTGTGCGTAACTTGTATTTTGCCTCCCGGTTGGGTTGGCTGTTCGCCTGTTTGGTGCTGCTTTCGTTGACTAAAGTCTGTTCACGAACGCCCGTGTTTCCTGCGCTTGATTTCCACACCGCATCTACACTCAGCTACTGACAGAATCACACATCAACCCATGGAATCAGCAGGAGCAACCGCGCCAACGGACATCATGGAGGACCGTCTTCGTGGGCAGGAGGACAGGATCAACCAGATCGGTCACGCCCTGGATCGGGTGATGAACACTCTCCACCGATGGGAAAGCAGCGGGGTACCCACGCCCCCACCTACCGGACCATCCCCATCGGTCAGTCCTCCTGTCCCCCTTCCGGAACCCAGCGGGATTCGGCTCTCGCTCCCGAGGGCGTACGACGGCTCCGCTGCCGGGTGTCAAGGGTTCCTGCTGCAAGTGGAGCTCTACCTCGCCACCGTACACCCGGCGCCCTCGGGACACGAGAGCGTCTCCGCCCTCATCTCCTGTCTCACCGGCAAGGCGTTGGAGTGGGCCAACGCCGAATGGAGGAGAATAGACGCCGCTACTATTACCTATGCGGAGTTCTCCCCGCCGCTTCCGTGCCGTGTTTGACCATCCACCAGAAGGGAAGGCGGCGGGGGGAGCGTCTGTTCTACCTCCGACAGGGGATGAGGAGCGCACAGGATTTTGCTTTGGAGTTCCGGACTCTAGCGGCAGATGCAGGGTGGAATGAGCGGGCCCTCATAGACCACTTCCGCTGCAGCCTCCGGGAGGACGTCCAGAGAGAGTTGGCGTGCAGGGATACCACGTTGTCGTTTGACCAACTGGTCGACATGGCCATTCGGCTGGACACCCTGCTCGCCACCCGTGGACGTCCCGGGTGGGGGTTGCCCATTCCACCTTCCGGCACCTCCGAGCCGAGCCCTATGGAGCTCGGAGGTGCTGGCGCTAGAGAACGGAGGAGTAGGAACCCGAGGGGGGCCGTTCCCTGCACCAACTGTGGCCGTGGAGGGCACACCGCGGCTAGGTGTTGGGGAAGGTCCCCCGGTGGAGGTGAAGGCAGGCCACGCATTGGGGAGTCCTCCCAGGTGAGTAGGCGCCCTACTTACCCAGAGCTTTCTGTCGTTCACATAACCTTGCCTGTTTGTTTCCCACAAGTTGCACCTCGTTCCCAGCATAAGGCGTTAGTAGATTCAGGCGCAGCTGGGAATTTTGTAGATCGCCAGTTCTGTGTAGAGTTAGGGATTCCTCTCCTTCCCGTTGATAAGCCTTTCCCTGTACATGCCCTAGATAGCCGTCCGTTAGGATCTGGGTTAATTAGGGAGGTCACAGCGCCCCTTAGGATGAAGACGCAGGTGGGTCATGAGGAGACGATTCAGCTCTATCTGATTGACTCTCCTGCGTATCCGGTGGTGCTGGGACTTCCCTGGTTGATTACCCATGATCCTACTATTTCGTGGCGAGAGAAAGCTCTTAAAGGGTGGTCTGTTCAGTGTGAGGGGCTATGTCTGGGTGTTTCCATAGGGGCGACCTCGGTGGAGAGTCCAAATCAAATGCCCGCACTGCATATTCCCCCTGAGTATGAGGATTTGACACTGGTGTTTAGTAAGACAAGGGCGGCGCAGCTGCTGCCTCATAGACAGGGGGATTGTGCGATAGATCTCCAGTTAGGAGCAGCACTCCCGCGGAGCCATGTGTATCCCTTGTCTCAAGAGGAGAGGAAGGCGATGGAAACTTACATCGCCGAGTCTCTGAGACAGGGATACATACGGGCCTCCACTTCACCCGCTTCCTCAAGCTTCTTTTTTGTGAAGAAAAAAGATGGAGGTTTGCGCCCGTGTATTGATTACCGCGGTCTCAATCAGATTACGGTGAAGTACAGTTATCCACTTCCTCTGATTGCGACTATGACGGAGTCATTACACGGTGCTCAGTTCTTCACAAAATTGGATCTCAGGAGCGCATATAACTTGGTGCGCATTAGAGAGGGCGATGAATGGAAGACAGCATTTAGCACGACCTCCGGTCATTACGAGTATCTCGTCATGCCATATGGGTTAATGAATGCTCCCTCAGTCTTCCAATCCTTTGTAGATGAGATTTTCCGGGACATGCAGGGGCAGGGAGTAGTCGTGTACATAGACGATATTCTGGTGTACAGTTCTACCCGAGCTGAGCATGTAGCCCTGGTGCGCCGAGTGTTGAGGAGACTGTTGGAGCATGACCTATATGTCAAGGCAGAGAAATGTCTGTTCTTTCAGAAGTCGGTCTCCTTTTTGGGTTATCAGTTGTCTGCGTCAGGGGTGAAGATGGAGGTTGACCGGGTGTCAGCTGTGCGTAATTGGCAAACCCCAACCACTGTGAAAGAGGTGCAACAGTTCTTGGGTTTTGCGAATTATTACCGGAGGTTTATCCGGGGTTTTGGACAGGTGGCAGCTCCCATAACGTCTCTGTTGAAGGGGGGTCCGGTGCGCTTGCGGTGGTCAGCTGAGGCGGACAGGGCTTTTGGGAGACTGAAGGACCTGTTTACCTCGGCGCCGGTGTTGGCGCATCCGGATCCCGCGTTACCATTCCAGGTAGAGGTAGACGCGTCCGAGGCCGGTATTGGGGCCGTCCTCTCACAACGGTCTGGCACACCACCTAAGCTCCGCCCCTGTGCTTTTTATTCTAAGAAGCTCAGTCCGGCGGAGCGGAATTATGACGTAGGTGACAGGGAGCTGTTAGCAGTGGTACAGGCCCTAAAGGTGTGGAGGCATTGGCTTGAGGGGGCTCAACACCCTTTCCTCATTTTGACGGACCACCGTAACCTGGAGTACATCCGGGCAGCTAGGAGACTGAATCCTCGCCAGGCCCGCTGGACTATGTTTCTAGCCCGGTTTGTGTTTAAAATCACTTACATCCCTGGGTCCCAGAACGGGAAGGCAGATGCCCTGTCTCGGCGGTATGACACGGAGGAGAGGTCCGTTGAGCCCACTCCCATACTACCAAAGTCTTGTTTGGTGGCACCGGTGGTATGGGAGGTCGATGCAGAGATCGAGCGGGCGTTACGCACCGACCCAAGTCCTCCACAGTGTCCAGTGGGTCGGACGTACGTTCCGCTCGAGGTACGCGATCGCCTCATTTATTGGGCTCATACGTCCCCCTCCTCTGGACATCCAGGTATCGGCCGGACAGTTCACTGCCTTAGCACTAAGTACTGGTGGCCAACGTTAGCCAGGGATGTGAGGGTTTATGTCTCCTCCTGTTCGGTGTGTGCACAGTGTAAGGCGCCCAGACATTTGCCCAGGGGTAAGCTACAACCCCTGCCCGTTCCACAACGACCCTGGTCCCACCTCTCGGTGGACTTTGTTACAGACCTTCCCCCCTCACAGGGGAATACTACCATCCTGGTCGTTGTGGATCGGTTCTCGAAGGCCTGTTGTCTCCTTCCCATGCCGGGTCTCCCTACTGCCCTACAGACCGCTGAGGCTCTGTTTACCCATGTCTTCCGGCATTACGGGGTACCCGAGGATATAGTGTCTGATCGAGGCCCCCAGTTCACCTCCAGAGTGTGGAGAGCCTTTATGGAACGGTTGGGGGTTTCGGTGAGCCTTACCTCGGGTTACCACCCGGAGAGTAATGGGCAGGTTGAACGTGTCAACCAGGATGTGGGTAGGTTTCTGAGGTCTTATTGCCAGGGCCGGCCGGAGGAGTGGGCGAGATACGTTCCGTGGGCCGAGATGGCGCAGAACTCTCTCCGCCACTCCTCCACCCAACTAACCCCTTTCCAGTTTGTGTTAGGGTACCAGCCGGTTCTGGCACCTTGGCACGAGAGCCAGATCGAGGCCCCTGCGGTGGATGAGTGGGTGCGGCGCTCGGAGGAGACATGGAACGCTGCCCACGTCCATCTGCAGCGGGCCATCCGTCGGCATAAGACGAGCGCCGATCTCCACCGCAGTGAGGGGCCTGTATACGCACCTGGAGATCGAGTCTGGCTCTCGACCAGAAACCTGCCCCTCCGCCTGCCCTGCCGGAAGCTGGGTCGGCGGTTTGTGGGGCCATTCAAAGTCCTGAGGAGGTTGAACGAGGTGTGTTACAGGTTAGAACTGCCTATTGATTACAGGAATATTAACCCCTCGTTCCATGTGTCTCTCCTCAGGCTGGTGGTAGCTGGTCCACTCCAGGACTATGAGATAGAGGAGATTCCTCCGCCCCCGTTGGACATCGAGGGGGCTCCGGCGTACACTGTGAGGTCCATCCTTGATTCGAGACGCCGGATGGGGGGTCTCCAATATCTCGTGGAGTGGGAGGTGTACGGCCCGGAGGAGCGGTGCTGGGTGCCGAGGAGGGACATATTAGACCTGTCCCTGCTGACCGAGTTCCATCGGGGTCATCCTACGCGCCCTGCTCCGCGTCGTCCTGGTCGTCCCCGAGGCCGGGATCGGCGCACGGCTGGAGCCGCGCGTCAAGGGGGGGGTACTGTCACGGTTTCGGCCGAGGCTGCTCCTCCTCCTTGTTCGGGCAGGCTTCGGCGGTCGTCGTCCCCGGAGTACTAGCTGCCACCGTTCGATGTTTCATGTTTGTTTGGTTTTGTCTGTTTGTACACCTGTCCCTTGTTAGTGTTTGATTTTGTTTCCTATTTAGTTATCGTGTGTTGGGTCAGGTGTTATGTGTGATTGTTTTTTGTCAAGCTGTTGCTCTCTGGATTTACTCTCGTGTTTTGTTGTGTTTCGAGAGTCCGCACTGTGTGCGCTATCGTTGTTTTACGCACTGTGTTTATTTGTGCGTAACTTGTATTTTGCCTCCCGGTTGGGTTGGCTGTTCGCCTGTTTGGTGCTGCTTTCGTTGACTAAAGTCTGTTCACGAACGCCCGTGTTTCCTGCGCATGATTTCCACACCGCATCTACACTCAGCTACTGACAGCACAATTGGTGGCTGACTAAATACTTTTTCCCCCCACTGTATCTACCATGACTACAAGGTCCGCTGTATATGGCCCAGGAAGCCTGTAAACAGTAGCTATAAAAAGTGATTGAGTAGGCTGCATAGATTTAAGGACTTGAAGCTCAAAATATGAAAACGCGGGATGCGCGGATCAGCCAAATATTTTCTGAGCATTCTGCCCTTACTGGAACAAAAAGGCTTTTGTGTCAAGAGGAGAGGAGAGGAGAGGAGAGGAGAGGAGAGGAGAGGAGAGGAGAGGAGAGGAGAGGAGAGGAGAGGAGAGGAGAGGAGAGGAGAGGAGAGGAGAGGAGAGGAGAGGTCACTAGTGTAATCAGGAGGAGAGGCCTCATTTAACACAGTAAATTCATCAGGCTTGAGCCATGTTTCAGTCAGTTTATGATCAGTGATTAGTTCATTGACTATGACTGCCTTGGAAGTTTCCTATTTTGACATGTGAGATATTATAACAATCTCTTTCAATAATGACAGGAATAGAGGAGGTCTTTATTCCAGTGAGATTGCTAAGGCAAACACCGCCATGTTTAGTTTTGCCCAACCTAGATCGAGGCACAGACACAGTCTCAATGGGGAAAGCTGAGCTGACTACACTGACTGTGCTAGTGGCAGACTCCACTAAGCTGGCCGGCTGGCTAACAGCCTGCTGCCTGGCCTGCACCCTGTCTCATTGGGCTGGCTAACAGCCTGCTGCCTGGCCTGCACCCTGTCTCATTGGGCTGGCTAACAGCCTGCTGCCTGGCCTGCACCCTGTCTCATTGGGGAGGCTAACAGCCTGCTGCCTGGCCTGCACCCTGTCTCATTGGGCTGGCTAACAGCCTGCTGCCTGGCCTGCACCCTGTCTCATTGGGCTGGCTAACAGCCTGCTGCCTGGCCTGCACCCTGTCTCATTGGGGAGGCTAACAGCCTGCTGCCTGGCCTGCAACCTGTCTCATTGTAGAGCTAGAGGAGTTAGAGCCCTGTCTATGTTGGTAGATAAGATGAGAGCACCCCTCCAGCTAGGATGGAGTCCGTCACTCCTCAGCAGGCCAGGCTTAGTCCTGTAACACCCCTCCGGCTAGGATGGAGTCCATCACTCCTCAGCAGGCCAGGCTTGGTCCTGTAACACCCCTCCAGCTAGGATGGAGTCCATCACTCCTCAGCAGGCCAGGCTTGGTCCTGTAGCACCCCTCCAGCTAGGATGGAGTCCGTCACTCCTCAGCAGGCCAGGCTTGGTCCTGTAACACCCCTCCGGCTAGGATGGAGTCCATCACTCCTCAGCAGGCCAGGCTTGGTCCTATTTGTGGGTGAGTCCCGGAAAGAGGGCCAATTATCTACAAATTCTATCTTTTGGGAGGGGCAGAAAACAGTTTCCAACCAGCGATTGAGTTGTGCGAGTCTGCTGTAGAGCTCACCACTCCCCCTAACTGGGAGGGGCCAGAGACAATTACTGCTGTAGAGCTCATCACTCCCCCTAACTGGGAGGGGCCAGAGACAATTACTCAATGCCGACACATCTTTCTATCTAAGTTACGCTGAAGTTATGTTGCTCTTGGTGACCTCTTGACTGTTTCATCCTAACATCATTGGTGCCGACGGGGATAACAATATCCCTATACCATCTACACTCACCAGTTTTAGCCTTAGCCAGCACCATCTTCAGATTAGCCTTTACGTCGGTAGCCCTGCCCCCTGGTAAACAGTGTATGATCGCTGGATGATTCTTTTTACGTCTAATATTGCAGGTAATGGAGTCGCCAATGACTAGGGTTTTCAATTAGTCAGAGCTAATGGTGGGAGGAGAGCCCTGAGAAGGCTCGGTCTCTGACTCCGACTCGTTGCTTAGTGGGGAAAACAGGTTGAACGTTTCTATCGGCTGAATGAGTGACACTGTTTGAGCATGCCGACAGCATTTCTTTCCAGAAGCCTTGAGAAAATGTTCCGGCTGCGGGGACTGTGTGGGGGGGGGGATTTATACTAAATCTGTACTTACTGGTGGCACAGATGCTGTTTCATCCTTTCATACACTTACATTGCCATTGCCTAACGATTGCGTCTGAAGCCGATCTTACAAGTCGGCTATTCTCACCATAAGGCGATAGTTCTCTAATTCACATTATGGTAGACCTCAGCATGTTAATTGTTCCTCTGCTGAGGTCCCATTAACACCCAGAGACTGTCAGGATGATTCACTACATCAAGAGGATTCTCTCTGAGGCTGATATCTTACATCAATACCACCGCCATGTCCAGATATCTGTACGGACCATGTTCAGACCAAACAGCCATGTCCAGATATCTGTACGGACCATGTTCAGACCAAACAGCCATGTCCAGATATCTGTACGGACCATGTTCAGACCAAACAGCCATGTCCAGATATCTGTACGGACCATGTTCAGACCAAACAGCCATGTCCAGATATCTGTACGGACCATGTTCAGACCAAACAGCCATGTCCAGATATCTGTACGGACCATGTTCAGACCAAACAGCCATGTCCAGATATCTGTACGGTACATGTTCAGACCAAACAGCCATGTCCAGATATCTGTACGGACCATGTTCAGACCAAACAGCCATGTCCAGATATCTGTACGGTACATGTTCAGACCAAACAGCCATGTCCAGATATCTGTACGGACCATGTTCAGACCAAACAGCCATGTCCAGATATCTGTACGGTACATGTTCAGACCAAACAGCCATGTCCAGATATCTGTACGGTACATGTTCAGACCAAACAGCCATGTCCAGATATCTCATCTATACAGGTCTCTTTAAATGTTTCTGATCAACACTGTGTGGAACTCAAACCAGATTATTTCAAGGATGTTAAATATGTTGTTTTTACTTTACTATCACTATTTTTTTCATTCTACATCTGGTGTTGTGTTGTGGTTACAGCTTGTTTTGTTCCGGTACAATGGGGATCATTCATCTACCCTCCTCTACCTCCCCGTCATTCCCCTTTCTGCGACCCCAAAAACCAGCAAAAACCCATGCAGGGGGAGCTACCCGTTCCCCAAAGGAGGGAGAAAAATAGAACAACCGGAAGGCGGAGAGCGCGCTCCCAAAAACCCCCGCATCCCCAACCACCCCCAGCCGCCAAACAACCCAGACCAGACCAGACCGCCCACCCCAGAAGGAAAACCCCCCTACCTCACTCGAGAGACCTCTCTCCTACCCCTCTCTCTCTAGGACTTACTCCTCTCTCCTCTCTCCCTCTACCTCCTCTCTCACCTTTTCTCTCTACCTCTTCCTCTACCTCCCCTCCTCCTCCTCCTCTTCCTCCTCTTCCTCCTCCTCCTCCTCCTCCTCCTCTTCCTCTACCTCCCCCTCCGACTTCTCTTCCTCTCCTCTCCCCCTCTACCTCTTCCTCCTCCTCCTCTTCCCCCCTTTCACAGAACCAACCAGCCTGACAATGGACCTTGGACTTTACCTCTAACACTTCTCTAAGTGTCACATAGTCAATGGCGCTCAAAAATCCATCCCCACCAGAACCAGCCACCTTCACAGAACTCTCTGTTTCAGAAAAGCCAAATGGATCTGGCTAATTAAATAGTTTTTCCTTGAGGACATGATTTTCTTTCTGATAGAGATTAGGCTTGGCAGTGATTGGATAATGCAGCTAGTTTGGCCACTGGTCGTATGGTTTGTCCAAGAGAGAAATGTATTGCCTATTAATTATTCAATTGAATTGGCCTAATCAAGAGAGGGGTTCTCAGAATTCAGATGAGAAGAACTGAGCTACTCAGCTGTTTTGGATAGAGAAAGTCATAAGGAGATGTAAGAGTGCAATGCTCAGTGTATTAAACGTAGAAGTTATCGTGCAGCTGACCAATTATGACTTAACTGAGAATACTGTCCTCTTGCTCTCTCCTCTGGTCCAGAGTGGTTTAGTGTGGCGTTGTGGTCATGAAAAGAGAGAGGTATCCCTTCCTTCACCACAGATGGACAGTAAACAGGAAGGTTGAGATGGTTAGAATCCTCCCTCCTACCTAAACCTTAAACCACTCAACACTGTGCTTCCTGGAGTAGACCACGTACACTGTTTAACAAGACATACAGCTAGATTGGCTCAGGAGAGGAAAGGAGAGAACTCTTGACGGTGTCTTCTCAGGAAATAAAAGACAAGAGGGAGGGAGGGAGGATGAGAGGGAAATAACAGCCTGTCAGTCAGGAAGTAAAGGAGACGAGATATGGGGAGGGTGTTGGAATGGAGGGATAGAGTGTGGTATGGAGGAAGGGTTGATGGAATGGAGGGATAGAGTGTTGGGTATGGAGGAAGGGTTGATGGAATGGAGGAAGGGTTGATGGAATGGAGGGATAGAGTGTGGTATGGAGGAAGGGTTGATGGTATGGAGGAAGGGTTGATGGTATGGAGGGATAGAGTGTGGTATGGAGGAAGGGTTGATGGAATGGAGGATGGGAATGAGGAAGGGTGATGTGGAGGGATAGAGTGTGGTATGGAGGAAGGGTTGTGGAATGGAGGGATAGATGTGGTATGGGGAAGGGTTTGAATGGAGGATAGAGTGTGGTATGGAGGAAGGGTGATGGAATGGGGGATAGAGTGTGGTAATGATGGTTGGAGGGTTAGAGTGTGATTGGAATGATGAGGGATAGAGTGTGGTATGGAGGAAGGGTTGGAATGGTAGAGGTGGAGGGAAGGGTATGAGTAGTGTGGTATGGAGGAAGGGTTGATGTGTGGAGGATGAGTGTGTATGGAGGACGTGTGGAATGGAGGGAAGAGTGTGGTATGAGGAAGGGTTGATGGAAGGGGATAGAGTGTGGTATGGAGGGAAGGGTTGATGGAATGGAGGGATAGAGTGTGGTATTGGAGGAGGGTTGATGGAATGGGGGATGAGTGTGGTATGGGGAAGGGTTTGTGGTGTGGGGGATAGAGTGTGGTATGGAGGAAGGGTGTGGGGGGGGTGAGTGTGGTATGGAGGAGGGTTGTGGAATGGGGGTGGGGTGTGGTCTGGGAGGGTTGTGGATGGGGGAGAGCGTGGGGGTATAGAGGAAGGGTGATGGGATGGGGGATAGCAGGGGGTTGGGGAAGGGTTGATGGTGGGGGTGGTGTGGTTGGGGGGGTTGTGGGAATGGGGGATAGAGGGGGTAGGGGAAGGGTTGTGGTTGGAGGGTAGGTGGTAGAAGGGGGGTTTATGGTGGAGGGGTAGGTGTGGAGGGGAAGGGTTTTGGAAGGAGGGTGGTGTGGTAGGAGGAGGGTGATGGTGGAGGGATGAGTGGGTGGGGGGGTTGATGGTATGGAGGGATAGAGTGTGGTATGGAGAAGGTTTGAGGAATGGAGGGATAGAGTGTGTATGGGGAAGGGTGATGGAATGGAGGGATAGAGTGGTATGGAGGAAGGGTTGATGGTATGGAGGGATAGAGTGTGGTATGGAGGAAGGGTTGATGGTATGGAGGGATAGAGTGTGGTATGGAGGAAGGGTTGATGGTATGGAGGGATAGAGTGTGGTATGAAGGAAGGGTTGATGGAATGGAGGGATAGAGTGTGGTATGAAGGAAGGGTTGATGGAATGGAGGGATAGAGTGTGGTATGGAGGAAGGAGAGAGAGAGGAGAGTCTTTAAAGTGTACTACTTACCGTCTCATCAATAGGTAATGAGAGAAGAAGTCTTCTGAAAGGTAATGTCATGGAATGTATGGTGCTGACAGCAGGTTAACTTCAGAATCACATTGGTCAGTGAAACATTATAGTTCTCCTCTCTTTAGTTGTGTAATTGCCTGTAAAGAGGTGAAGGTGTTCTACTTGTTGGGGTCCTACCCCATGCCCCATCCTCTACACATCCTGGTCCAACCCCCATCCTCTGCACATCCTGGTCCAACCCCCAACCTCTACACATCCTGGTCCAACCCCTATCCTCTACACATCCTGGTCCAACCCCCATCCTCTACACATAGACTCTATTAAGCATCCTGGTCCAACCCCCATCCTCTGCACATCCTGGTCCAACCCCCATCCTCTACACATAGACTCTATTGAGCATCCTGGTCCAACCCCCATCCTCTACACATCCTGGTCCAACCCCCATCCTCTACACATCCTGGTCCAACCCCCATCCTCTACACATCCTGGTCCAACCCCCATCCTCTGCACATCCTGGTCCAACCCCCATCATCTACACATCCTGGTCCAACCCCCATCCTCTACACATCCTGATCCAACCTCCATCCTCTACACATAGACTCTATTGAGTATCCTGGTCCAACCCCCATCCTCTACATATAGACTCTATTGAGTATCCTGGTCCAACCCCCATCCTCTGCACATAGACTATATTGAGCATCCTGGTCCAACCCCCATCCTCTGCACATAGACTCTATTGAGCATCCTGGTCCAACCCCCATCCTCTGCACATAGACTCTATTGAGCATCCTGCTCCAACCCCCATCCTCTGCACATAGACTCTATTGAGCATCCTGGTCCAACCCCCATCCTCTGCACATAGACTCTATTGAGCATCCTGCTCCAACCCCCATCCTCTGCACATAGACTCTATTGAGCATCCTGGTCCAACCCCCATCCTCTGCACATAGACTCTATTGAGCATCCTGGTCCAACCCCCATGCATTAGAGCGATGACAGCGTAGCCACCTCGCTGCATTAGAGGGATGACAGCATAGCCACCTCTGCATTAGAGGGATGACAGCGTAGCCACCTCTGCATTAGAGGGATGACAGCGTAGCCACCTCGCTGCATTAGAGGGATGACAGCATAGCCACCTCTGCATTAGAGGGATGACAGCATAGCCACCTCTGCATTAGAGGGATGACAGCATAGCCACCTCTGCATTAGAGGGATGACAGCGTAGCCACCTCTGCATTAGAGGGATGACAGCGTAGCCACCTCTGCATTAGAGGGATGACAGCGTAGCCACCTCTGCATTAGAGGGATGACAGCGTAGCCACCTCGCTGCATTAGAGGGATGACAGCATAGCCACCTCTGCATTAGAGGGATGACAGCATAGCCACCTCTGCATTAAAGGGATGACAGCGTAGCCACCTCTGCATTAGAGGGATGACAGCGTAGACACCTCTGCATTAGAGGGATGACAGCGTAGACACCTCTGCATTAGAGGGATGACAGCGTAGCCACCTCTGCATTAGAGGGATGACAGCGTAGCCACCTCTGCATTAGAGGGATGACAGCGTAGCCACCTCTGCATTAGAGGGATGACAGCGTAGCCACCTCTGCATTAGAGGGATGACAGCATAGTCACCTCTGCATTAGAGGGATGACAGCGTAGCCACCTCTGCATTAGAGGGATGACAGCGTAGCCACCTCTGCATTAGAGGGATGACAGCATAGCCACCTCTGCATTAGAGCGATGACAGCATAGCCACCTCTGCATTAGAGCGATGACAGCATAGCCACCTCGCTGCATTAGAGGGATGACAGCGTAGCCACCTCTGCATTAGAGGGATGACAGCGTAGCCACCTCACTGCATTAGAGGGATGACAGCGTAGCCACCTGTGCATTAGAGCAATGACAGCGTAGCCACCTCACTGCATTAGAGGGATGACAGCGTAGCCACCTCTGCATTAGAGGGATGACAGCGTAGCCACCTCTGCATTAGAGCGATGACAGCGTAGCCACCTCGCTGCATTAGAGGGATGACAGCGTAGCCACCTCTGCATTAGAGGGATGACAGCGTAGCCACCTCTGCATTAGAGGGATGACAGCGTAGCCACCTCACTGCATTAGAGGGATGACAGCGTAGCCACCTCACTGCATTAGAGGGATGACAGCGTAGCCACCTCTGCATTAGAGGGATGACAGCGTAGCCACCTCACTGCATTAGAGGGATGACAGCGTAGCCACCTCTGCATTAGAGGGATGACAGCGTAGCCACCTCGCTGCATTAGAGGGATGACAGCGTAGCCACCTCTGCATTAGAGGGATGACAGCATACAGTATCTGACCCTGTATCATTCAGCAGTCAGGGACAACCTCTACCTGAGACGGTCTGAGAGACCTTGCTGATGGGACAGAAGTCGACGCAGGAGACCTCTCATCCACAGGCAGTGGACCAGAGGGAGGAGGAGGAGACTGGCTCCGGTAGAACAGTAGAGGGCTATCACTGTGCTCTCCTCTGGGAGGAAACACTTAGACAGGCCGTAGCCACCGGGGGAGAACGAACCCTGGGAGAGGAGAGAGAGAGAGAGGGAGAGAGAAAGGTAATATTGTATATACAGTTGAAGTCGGAGGTTTACATACACCTTAGCCAAATACATTTCAACTCAGTTTTTCACAATTCCTGACATTTAATCCTAAAAAGAATTCCCTGTCTTAGGTCAGTTAGGATCACCACTTTATTTTAAGAATGTGAAATGTCCGAATAATAGTAGAGAGAATGATTTATTTCAACTTTTATTTCTTTCATCACATTCCCAGTGGGTCAGAAGTTTACATACACTCAATTAGTATTTGGTAGCATTGCCTTTAAATTGTTTAACTTGGGTCAAACGTTTCCGGTAGCCTTGCACAAGCTTCCCACAATAAGTTGGGTGAATTTTGGTCCATTCCTCCTGACAGAGCTGGTGTAACTGAGTCAGGTTTGTAGGCCTCCTTGCTCACACACGTTTTTTCAGTTCTGCCCACACATTTTCTATAGGATTCAGGTCAGGGCTTTGTGATGGCCACTCCAATACCTTGACTTTGTTGTCCTTAAGCCATGTTGCTACAACTTTGGAAGTATGCTTGGGGTCATTGTCCATTTGGAAGAACGCTCATTTTCGTTTTCTGTTTCAAAGCGCTTTAAAAATGTGTTCTGTTGTGTGCCCTAATTAATATAACCCAGGACTGCTATGAAAAACAATGAGTCAGAGGTGCCAATTAATGCTTTGATTAAAGGAATATGTGGCCTTTGTTGTATGTGCTAGCATTAGCTTAATTTGCTGATAGGTTTAAGATACTGATTGTACTTGAGGGCAATTTAATATTATTGTTAGAACACTTTTATGTACCTACTTAAGGAGAATCTAAAGCCATAAGACTTTACTTTATAAGCTAGGTTTGTCTGGCTAGAGGTCCCCTGTAGCTCAGTTGGTAGAGCATGGCGCTTGCAACGCCAGGGTTGTGGGTTCGTTTCCCCGGGGGGCCAGTATGAAAAATGTATGCACTCACTAACTGTAAGTCGCTCTGGATAAGAGCGTCTGCTAAATGACTAAAATGTAAATGTAAATGGAGGCCCATTTGCGACCAAGCTTTAACTTCCTGACTGATGTCTTGAGATGTTGCTTCAATATTTCCACATAATTTTCCTTCCTCATGATTCTATTTTGTGAAGTGCACCAGTCCCTCCTGCAGCAAAGCACCCCCACAGCATGATGCTGCCACCCCCGTGCTTCACGGTTGGGATGGTGTTCTATGGCTTGCAAGCCCCCCCTTTTTCCTCCAAACATAACGATGGTAATTATGGCCAAACAGTTCTATTTTTGTTTAATCAGACCAGAGGACATTTCTCCAAAAAGTACGATCTTTGTCCCCATGTGCTGTTGCAAACCGTAGTCTGGCTTTTTTATGGCGGTTTTGGAGCAGTGGCTTCTTCCTTGCTGAGTGGCCTTTCAGGTTATGTCGATATAGGACTCGTTTTACTGTGGATATAGATACTTTTGTACCTGTTTCCTCCAGCATCTTCACAAGGTCCTTTTGCTGTTGTTCTGGGATTGATTTGCACTTTTCGCACTAAAGTACGTTCATCTCTAGGAAACAGAACGCGTCTCCTTCCTGAGCGGTATGATGGCTGCGTGGTCCCATGGTGTATATACTTGCGTACTATTGTTTGTACAGATGAACGTGGTACCTTCAGGCATTTGGACATTTCTCCCAAGGATGAACCAGACTTGTAGAGGTCTACCATTTTTTCCGAGGTCTTGGCTGATTTCTTTTCATTTTCCCATGATGTCACGCAAAGAGGGACAGAGTTTGAAGGTAGGCCTTGAAATACATCCACAGGTACACCTCCAATTGACTCAAATGATGTCAATTAGCCTATCAGAAGCTTCTAAAGCCATTACATAATTTTCTGGAATTTTCCAAGCTGTTTAAAGGCACAGTCAACTTAGTGTATGTAAACTTCTGACCCACTGGAATTGTGATACCTTGAATTATAAGTGAAATAATCTGTCTGTAAACAGTTGTTGGAAAAATTACTTGTGTCATGCACAAAGTAGATGTCCTAACCGACTTGCCAAAACTATAGTTTGTTAACAAGAAATTTGTGGAGTGGTTGAAAAACAAGTTTTAATGACTCCAACCTAAGTGTATATAAACTTCCGACTTCAACTGTATTCTGTCAAAGGCATACAGTGCATTCGGAAAGTATTCAGACCCCTTCCCTTTTTCCACATTTTGTTACGTTACAGCCTTATTCTAAAATTGATTAAATAAATTATTTTCCTAATTCTACACACAATACCCCATAATGACAAAGCGAAAACAGGTTTTTATACATTTTTGCAAATGTATATACAAAAATACAAATACAAATACGTATTTACATAAGTATTCAGACCCTTTGCTATGAGACTCGAAATTGAGCTCAGGTGCATCTTGTTTCCATTGATCATCCTTGAGATGTTTCTACAACTTGACTGGATTCCACCTGTGGTAAGTTCAATTGATTGGACATGACTTGGAAAGGCACACACCTGTCTATATAAGATCCCACAGTTGACAGTGCATGTCAGAGCAAAAACCAAGCCATGAGGTCGAAGGAATTGTCCGTAGAGCTCCGAGACAGGATTGTGTCGAGGCACAGATCTGGGGAAGGGTACCAAAACAATTCTGCATTATTGAAGGTCCCCAAGAACACAGTGGCCTCCATCATTTTTAAATAGAAGAAGTTTGGAACCACCAAGACTCTTCCTAGAGCTGGCCGCTCGACCAAACTGAGCAAATGGGGTAGAAGGGTCTTGGTCAGGGAGGTGACCAAGAACCCGATGGTGACTCTGACAGAGCTCTAGAGTTCCTCTGTGGAGATGGTAGAACCTTCCAGAAGGACAACCATCTCTGCAGCACTCCACCAATCAGACCTTTATGGTAGAGTGGCCAGATGGAAGCCACTCATCAGTAAAAAGCACATGACAGCCCGCTTGGAGTTTGCCAAAAGGCACCTAAAGGACTCTCAGACCATGAGAAACAAGATTCTCTGGTCTGATGAAACCAAGATTGAACTCTTTGTCCTGAATGCCAAGCGTCACGTCTGGAGGAAACCTGGCACCATCCCTACGGTGAAGCATGGTGGTGGCAGCATCATGCTGTGTGGATGTTTTTCAGCAGCAGGGACTGGGAGATTAGTCAGGATCGAGGCAAAGATGAACGGAGCAAAGTACAGAGAGATCCTTGATGAAAACCTGCTTCAGAGCGCTCAGGACCTCAGACTGGGGCGAAGGTTCACCTTCCAACAGGACAACAACCCTAAGCAGGAGTCTCTGAATGTCCTTGAGTGGCCCAGCCAGAGCCCGGACTTGAAACCGATCTAACATCTCTGGAGAGACCTGAAAATAGCTGTGCAGCGACGCTCCACATCCAACCTGACAGAGCTGGAGAGGATCTGCAGAGAAGAATGGGAGAAACTCCCCAAATACAGGTGTGCCAAGCTTGTAGCGTCATACCGAAGAAGACTCGAGGCTGCAATCGCTGCCAAAGGTGCTTCAACAAAGTACTGAGTAAAGGGTCTGAATACTTATGTAAATGTTATATGTTTTTATTTTTTTTTTTTTCTAAAAAAATAAAAACCAGTTTTTGCTTTGTCATTATAGGGTATTGTGTGTAGATTGATAAGGCTGTAACGTAACAAAATGTGGAAAAAGTCCAGGTGTCTGAATACTTTCCGAATGCACAGGATAAGGTTAAAGCACAAAACAGCTCTGTTTACGTTAAGAGGTATCAAGGTAACATCAGAGTTGGGGAATAGTTAGTTTGATCTATTGCACAGCTGATTCAACTTGTCAACTAATCATCAAGTCCTTGACTAGGTTAATCAGGGGAGCTAGTTCAGGGCTACAACACAATTGTGAAACGTTTTTGGGAGTCCCAGAGGAGAGGATTTATTACTGATTGAGTGACTTACCAGGATAAAACTGGGGTTGTTGCGGTTCCTCCAGTTGAAGGACGGAACACTGATCTCTGGGTACTGGTTGTCATGGAGAACCTGACAGCCGCTGTGGGTGTGGCCACTGAGAACCAGGCGGGGCTTAAACCACTGCAACAGCTGGGGGAAGGGAAGAAGCAAGCTCTGTTGGTGAAAGGTCAATGACAGCAGCATGATGACCACTGTCCACATCATAGACATCCAGGACCATCACTGGGTCTAGTGGAAGACATCCAGGACCATCACTGGTCTAGTGGAAGACATCCAGGACCATCACTGGGTCTAGTGGAAGACATCCAGACCATCACTGGGTCTAGTGGAAGACATCCAGGACCATCACTGGTCTAGTGGAAGACATGTCAGGACACATCCGGTCATCACTGGATAGAATCCATTCAAGACAATAGGTGTATGTAGACATCCATTGCCATGGGCAGTAGAAGAAAATTTGCAGTTTTAATGCTATTACTGCGTCTACAAGCATGACTATCCATGGTTCATTACTGAGGAGAGCGGACTAACAATGACAGGGGCCCCGGAGTCAAGCGGCTGGAAGGTCAAAACCTCTGGAGGTCAAGCCCTGAGGTCAAGCCCCTGGAGGTAGAGCCTGGAGGAGAGCCCTGAGTTCAGAGCCCTGGAGGTCAGAGACCCCTGGAGGTAGAAGCCCTGGAGTCAGACCCTGGGGTCAGAGCCATGGAGGTAGAGCCCCTGGAGGTCAGAGCCCCTGGAGGTCAGAGCCCCTGGAGGTCAGAGCCCCCTGGAGGTCAGAGCCCCCTGGAGGTCAGAGCCCCTGGAGGTCAGAGCCCCTGGAGGTCAGAGCCCCTGGAGGTCAGAGCCCCTGGAGGTCAGGGCCCCTGGAGGTCAGGGCCCCTGGAGGTCAGAGCCCCTGGAGGTCAGAGCCCCCTGGAGGTCAGAGCCCCTGGACACATGCCTTGGGTGCCCGGTCAATAATTCAGCCATGATAGCAATCTATAAAATGTTATCTGACATGGGATAATTGATTGACTGTTGTGTATTCTACTACTGACGGACCAAACCAAATGTTGTGCTAACTACGTGTCACTCGTTGTCATACAAAACATGCTGGGCTTGACAATGACAGCAATTGAGTTGGCGAGAGCACAAACTGATCTGGGACCAGTCTGTCATGGGTCCACGTACCCTGTGAGAGGCCTCCCGAGACAGCGCGTCGTACTTCTCTCTGAACAGCAGGTGGCGCTCTTCAGAAGGAGCAGCGTCCCGACCCGTACAGCCCGCATCGCTCTCCCGGTACAGAGGGTAATGCTGAGAGACAGACAGACAGAGGTAGAAGTATGCTGTTGGAATACTGTAAGTATTCCTTGCTTTCCAATCAAGCCACGTGGACAGAGGAGCAAACTAGAAATGTGAAAAGAAATTCAGCAACTCTTTGAGAACAATGCAAGAAAAAATACTAAAAAATACTTATTTATTATTAAAACTAGCTCTTCTACCTTTCATTACCTGTTATGATTACACTGTGTGGTTTTTACCATGTGATAGTGGTTATTACCATGTAATAGTGGTTATTACCATGTGATAGTGGTTATTACCATGTAATAGTGGTTATTACCATGTAATAGTGGTTATTACCATGTAATAAAGAGCGGATATCTACCTGCAGGATAATGGGTGGTGTAGGAGGGTAGGTCCATGCGTCTCGACAGAATTCGCTGGACTGGGAATTCTGTCAGATAGCAAAACACAACAGGCGTGTCAGAAGGACTCCATAACGTGTGTGGCAGAGGACGTGCCTACCTGTAGTGAACAGTTGAGGTCCTTGGATTGTGTGTGTGTGTGTGTGTGCGTGTGTGTGTGTATGGTAGAGGAACCACCTGTAGAAGTGAACAGTTGAGGTCCCTAGAGTGTGTGTACAGCTGTTTCTCCACTGATTGGCAGATAGGACAGCCGTCACCATGCAACGCCACGCTGTTAACCAATAGGAAGCTAGAGAGAGACACCTTAGGGTTTATATAGTAGAGAGAGAGACAGAGACACCTTAGGGTTTATATAGTAGAGAGAGAGACAGAGACACCTTAGGGTTTATATAGTAGAGAGAGAGACAGAGACACCTTAGGGTAGAGGGGGAAGAGAGAGAGATACTTAATGATACATTCTCATTTAATTAAATCCTCACCACCACCACCCCCCTTAAAAAAATATATATATATCCCTTTTACTGCATACTCACCTTGCCCTCTACCCCACGATACAAAAACAACACAACATCACAATAACCAAAACCTCACCACCTCTACAACCGTATATCCAACCTATCTTCCCCAGCTATACAGACAGCCCCCCCGACAAGCCATATCTCCTGAAACATCTCCACACTTTTTATCATTTTATAGAACTCAAATTCCACCCTAAGGCGCGCAGAGACCATCCCATTAAATAATAGTAAAGGGTCTGTTATCCCCCCACCTTTGACCCTGTTCCTCCTTGTTAGCCAAATAGCCAACTTTGCCTGAGCAAACAGAAAATTCAACACACATTTGGCCTTTTCCTTATTTGAATACCTGTACCCCATTATAAACATCCAGACAATAAACTTCACCCCCCAAACCTCTCACAGACATTCCAACTGAGACATTAAAGGCATTAACCTGGCGCACACAGAAAAAAACACATGAATCACAGTTTCACTCATCACACATAAAAAAAAAAACATTTTTAGTCATTTAGCAGACGCTCTTATCCAGAGCGACTTACAGGAGCAATTAGGGTTAAGTGCCTTGCTCAAGGGCACATCAACAGATTTTTCACCTAGTCGGCTCGGGGATTTGAACCAGCGACCTTTCGCTTACTGGCACAACGCTCTTAACCACTAAGCTACCTGCCGCCACAGAAAGGACACCCCTGTCCGACTCCCGGGTCGACCCGTGCCAACCAGCTGTTAGTGGCCAGGGCTCCATGTAGAACCCTCCGCTGGACGTCCCCTGACCTCTTTGGTACTGGGAGTTTTTAGAGCCCCCTCCATCTAAAAACCCACCATACTCTCCGCCCCCACATACCCCCTGCCACTGATGTGCCTTCACTCCTGTTAGGCTCAGATTTTTACCGAGGTTGTAGAAGGCTTTACCTCCCACCCCTTCAAACTCCCCCAGGCTCAGTGTTAAAATCTGACGAGGGTGAGGACGGCCAGTTTATGCCACAGGGAAGATGCCACCAGGTTGTTGATTATCAGCACCCTCCCTCTATATGACACTTGGGACAGGAGCCACCTCCACCTGGCCAGTCTTGGCACCACTGCCTGTAACATCCCCTCCCAGTTCTTCCTGACCCACCTCTCCGAGCCCAGGTACACGCCCAAAATGTTAAGCCCTTCACAACCCCACTGCAAACCCCCTGGAACCATGCCCCACATAACAGAGCTTTGCTCTTGCCCCAGTTCACGTTAGCTGACGAAGCTCCCTCGTACCTTCAGACTAGTCTCTAGTACCTGCATATCCTGCCCATCATAGAAACGTCATCTGCATACGCCGACACTGTTATGCCTGTCAACACACCCATGCCTGTCCAGCAGACTCCCTGCAGTCTCCTGCATATCAGGCCCAAAAAAGGCTCAATGGCTAGTGTATATAACTGCCCTGATAGAGGGCATCCTTGTCTAATGCCCCGCCTCACCCAGACTAGCCTACTGAGCCCCCCTCCCACCTTGACCATACATGATGCCCCAGCATACAACATCTTCACACAGGCCTAAAACCTTTCCCCAAACACAGACATCACATTAAACAGATACTCATGGTCCACTCTATCAAAAAGCTTTCTCTTGGTCTAAAGAGACCAGTCCAAAGTTCACATTAGAACCTCGAGACAAGTCCAACATGTCCCTGATTTAAGAACAAGTTGTCCGTGATTGAGCGTCCCGGTACACAATATGTCTGGTCCTGGTGTACTATAGAGTCCAGATGGGACTTCAGTCTGCTAGCGAGTACCTTGGCAAAGATCTTGTAGTCCAAACAGAGCCTCCAGTTCTTAAGTCCCCTTTTTTGGGCAGGAGAGTCAGAGCCGCCCGACGGCAGCTCATCGGCAACTCTCCTACCCCAATGCACTCACGCAACATGCAAAAGAGGTCCATACCAATTATTCCCACAGAATTTTTTATAAAACTCCACTGTGAGTCCATCGACCCCCGGTGCACGGCTGGGGGATATCTGGGTTACGGCCTTTGCCAGTTCATGGGACAACAGGGGAATGTCCATTTCATCCTTCTGTGCCAGAGAGAACTTAGGGAGTTCTGCAAACAAAACCTGAGCACACATAGGATCACACAGTTCTGCCATATACAACTCAGTATAAAACTCCACGGTCCGCTCCCGCATCTCCCCCACCACAGAGGTCACCTGCCCATCCGACAGCCGTAGACAATGCATACCCTTGGCTTCACCACTCTGTCTTTCCAAACCAAAGAAGAAGGAGCTGGGAGCATCCATCCCCTTGAGCATGGATAACCTAGCTCTTACAAGTGCTCCCTTTGCTTTAACCTGGAAAAACTGCCCTGGTCCCTCCGTAGTTCAGCTAAATTAGCCTGGAGGCCTACATTGCCTTGCCCCAACAGCTCTACCTCCATCTCACTAATACTACGCTCGAGTTCCCCCGATACTCTCCTAGCCTCTGAGGATGAGAGAGCTGTATACTGTTGACAGAAAAGCCGAATTTGGACTTTTCCCACATCCCACCATTGACTCAGAGACTCATACTCCTCTCTTCGCTCCCCCACCTTTCCCAAAAAGTCTGGAAAACTGACCAAAAAGTGGCATCTTGTAAGAGCTTTACATTAAACTTCCAATAGGATGCCTACCGAGGCCCTGGTGAAATAGACAGCCGAGCCATGGTTATGTGGTGATACGAAAAACCCACCGGGAGAATGGTAGCGCCAAACAGCCTATTGCTCTGATTCCTGTACAATCGATCAAGCCGGGCTGCACTCACCCTAGCCCCAAAGACCTTCACCCATGTGTACTGTCTTGTGTTGGGATGTCTAGTTCTCCAAACATCCACTAGGTCAAACTGATTAATGATGTCCCTTATCACCCCTAATGAGGCTCCTCCCCATTTCGGACTTTCGTAAAATCAATCGTACAGTTCCAGTCGCTGCCTGTGAGAGTTCCTGTCCAAGACACACCTGTGTTAGGCGCATACACATTTATAAGGACAAAACCCCAGGAAGTTAATTTCTGCTTTTACTACAAGCAGTCTACCACTACACACCTCCTTTGAGGAGCACATTTTTACGACCTGGTGCAAAAAGGACTGCCAACCCTGCACTAACATTTGTCCCATTGCTCAGCACACTTGCCCCTTTCCACCAGAGCCCCCAATCAACTTCATTCACCACATCACTATGCGTCTCCTGCAGAAACAACACCTGTACGTTTTTTTGTTTTACATATTCACCCACTGGCGCTTGAACCCTCACCTTGTCTACGGCCTTTATGTGGGCACGCAAAGCTCTTATGCCCCAAATCCCCACACTCAAAGCACCGTAGACTATATGTGCTGGCAAATGCCGCATAGAGCCCCTCCCCATGCCTCACTTTAAAATGCACATTTAACTGTTGCTCATTGTTATTCAGAAACATGAACACTTGCCTCTGGAACGAAACAACATGCTTGACGGCATCTGCCTGAAAACCTGCCGACAGTACACGAAAACCGCTAGCAAACTTACCAAAACGACTCAGCTATTTCCTGATTTGATCATCCGTAATAAACAGAGGCAAATTTCCAACTACCACCCTAGTCGAAGAGGTAGAAAGAGGAGAAATTGGCATCCAACACACCCCTTACAAATATTCCACAAGCAATGAGCCTTCCCACCAAATTTACTCTTTTCATGAACACAACCACAGCTTTGTCCATTCTGGTAGCGGAATGTATAAATTCAGCTGCTACCTGTTGGCCGACTGCGAGCAGAACCTCCTTCACCTGAATTCCATTCTCAGGAACAGACCTGAATCCATGCCGTAACGACAGCGTCTCCTCCGCGCACACCACACCGTTCAAAATCCCAGGAAACTAAAACTCTGTCCTCTTTCTCCCTAACTTTGTAAGAAAAACAGTGGGTACCGCTAAAACAAACAGTGCATTAACCCTCCACCATAGAAAATAACAAATGAAAAGAAAAGACCAAGGAAAGATTCAAGAAAATAAGTTAGGATAGAGCCCTCCACACGAACTCTCAAACTCCAAAAGACTCCCAGCATGCACAGAGAGAGGGAGATAGGGAGAGAGAGAGAGAGGGAGAGACCCATCCTAAGAGGTATGTATCAGATGCTCAACATGCTCTGCTCACACCTACTGTGATGGTCCGGGCCTAAACAACACCAGACACTATGGAACACAAAGCCTTCACTATTTCATCCTGGAATATCCAAGGCCTGAGGTCATCTGCCTTTGGCCTAAAGAGCAGGAACCTGGACTTCATCAATGAAATTGGAAATAAAGACATTGTCATCCTAGAAGAAACATGGTATAGAGGAGACGGACCCACTGGTTGCCCTCTAGGTTACAGAGAGCTGGTAGTCCCATCCACCAAACTACCAGGTGTGAAACAGGGAAGGGACTCAGGGGGTATGCTAATTTGGTATAGAGCAAACCTAACTCACTCTATTAAAATAGTCAAAACAGGAACATTTTACATCTGACCAGAAATTAATAAGGAAATTATCTAAACAGAGAAAAATGTCCTCGTGTGCTACCTATATCCCCCCAATAGAATCCCTATACTTTAACAATGACAGCTTCTCCATCCTAGAAGGGGTGTCAACAATTTCCAGGCCCAGGGACATGTACTAGTCTGTGGTGACCTAAATGCCACAACTGGACAAGAACCTGACACCCTCAGCACACAGGGGGACAAACACCTACCTGGAGGTGACAGCATTCCCTCCCCCATATGCCCCCCTAGGCACAACTACGACAACATAACCAACAAAAACGGGTCACAACTCCTGCAGCTCTGTCCCATGCTGGGTATGTACATAGTCAATGGTAGGCTTCGGGGGGACTCCTATGGTAGGTACACCTATAGCTCATGTCTTGGCAGTAGTACTGTAGACTACTTTATCACTGACCTCAACCCAGAGTCTCTCAGAGCGTTCACAGTCAGCCCACTGACACCCCTATCAGATCACAGAAAAATCACACATTACTTGAACAGAGCTATGCTCAATCATTAGGCATCAAAGCCAAAGGAACTGAATAATATTAATAAATGCTATATACAGAAGGAAAGTAGTGTGGAAACATACAAAAAAACAATTAGGAAACAACTAATTCAATCCCTTCTAGACAATTTCCTGGACAAAATGTTTCACTGTAATAGTGAAGGTGTAAACTTGGCAGTAGAAAACCTAAACAGTATATTTGACATCTCAGCTACCTACGAAAATTAACAGTGACAAATGGTTTGATGGAGAATGCAAAAACAAGAAAGAAATTGAGAAACCTATCCAACCAAAAACACAGAGACCCAGAAAACCTGAGCCTACGCTTTCACTATGGGGAATCACTAAAACAATACAGAAATACACTACGGAAAAAGAAGGAACAGCACGTCAGAAATCAGCTCAATGGAATTGAAGAATCCATAGAATCGAATCACTTCTGGGAAAATTGGAAAACTCTAAACAAACAACAACATGAAGAGTTATCTATCCAAAACGGAGATGTATGGATAAACCACTTCTACAATATTTTTGGCTCTATAACAAAGAACAAACACTAAAGAGGCCTTTCTACTGACTCTGGAAAAACATGAGGACTGCAGATGTGGCCAGGGCAATAAATTGCAATGTCCATACTGTGAGACGCTTAAGACAGCGCTACAGGGAGACAGGACGGACAGCTGATCGCAGTGGCAGACCACGTGTAACAGCACGTGCACATCCGAACACCACACCTGCGGGACAGGTACAGGATGGCAACAACAACTTACACCAGGAATGCACAATCCCTCCATCAGTTTACATCTCAGTAAGACAAAAATAATTGTGTTCCAAAAAAAGGTCCAGTTGCCAGCACCACAAATACTTTTTCCATCTAGACACCGTTGCCCTAGAGCACACAAAAAACGATACATACCTCGGCCTAAACATCAGTGCCACAGGTAACTTCCACAAAGCTGTGAACGATCTGAGAGACAAGGCAAGAAGGGCCTTCTATGCCATCAAAAGGAACGTAAAATTCGACATACAAATTAGGATCTGGCTAAAAATACTTGAATCAGTTATAGAACCCTTTGCCCTTTAAGGTTGTGAGGTCTGGGGTCCTCTCACCAAGCAAGAATTCACAAAATGGGACAAACACCAAATGGAGACTCTGCATGCAAAATTCTGCAAAGATATCCTCTGTGTACAACGTAAAACACCAAATAATGCATGCAGAGCAGAATTAGGCGGATACATGCTAATTATCAAAATCCAGAAAAGAGCCGTTAAATTCTACAACCACCTTAAAGGAAGCAATTCCCAAACCTTCCATAACAAAGCCATCACCTACAGAGAGATGAACCTGGAGAAGAGTCCCCTAAGCAAGCTGGTCATGGGGCTCTGTTCACAAACAGACCCCACAGAGCCCCAGGACAACAACACAATTAGACCCAACCAAATCATGAGAAAAAAAAACAGAATTACTTGACACATTGGAAAGAATTTACAAAAAAACTGAGCAAACTAGAATGCTATTTGGCCCTAAACAGAGAGTACACAGTGGCAGAATACCTGACCTTGACTATGTACAGAATCAGTGAGCATAGCCTTGCTATTGAGAAAGGCCGCCATTGGCAGACCTGGCTCTCAAGAGAAGACAGGCTATGTGCACACTGCCCACAAAATGAGGTGGAAACTGAGCTGCACTTCCTAACCTCCTGCCAAATGTATGACCACATTAGAGACACATATTTCCCTCAGATTACACAGACCCACAAAGAATTCGAAAACAAATCCAATTTTGATAAACTCCCTTATCTACTGGGTGAAAAACCACAGTGTGCCATCACAGCAGCAAGATTTGTGACCTGTTGCCACATGAAAAGGGCAACCAGTGAAGAACAAACGCCATTGTAAATACAACCTATATTTATGTTTATTTATTTTCCCTTTTGTACTTTAACAATTTGCACATCATTACAACACTGTACACTACCAGTCAAAAGTTTGGACACACCTACTCATTCAAGGGTTTTTCTTTATTTTTTAAATTTTTTTACATTGTAGAATAATAGTGAAGACATCAAAACTATGAAATAACACATATGGAATCATGTAGTAACCAAAAAAATATTCAAATAGCCACCCTTTGCCTTGATGACAGCTTTGCACACTCTTGGCATTCTCTCAACCAGCTTCATGAGGTAGTCACCTGGAATGCATTTCAATTAACAGGTGTGCCTTAAGTTCATTTGTGGAATTTCTTTCCTTAATGCGTTTGAGCCAATCAGTTGTGCTGTGACAAGGTATACAGAAGATAGCCCTATTTGGTAAAAGACCACGTCCATATTATGGCAAGGACAGCTCAAATAAGCAAAGAGAAACGACAGACCATCATTACTTTAAGACATGAAGGTCAGTCAATACGGAAAGTTTCATGAAATTTGAAAGTTTCTTCAAGTGCTGTCGCAAAAACCATCAAGCGCTATGATGAAACTGGCTCTCATGAGGACCGCCACAGGAATGGAAGATCCAGAGTTACCTCTGCTGCAGAGGATAAGTTAATTAGAGTTACCAGCCTCAGAAATTGTTCAAGTCACAGACACACCTCAACATCAACTGTTCAGAGGGGACTGTGTGAATCAGGCCTTCATGGTCGAATTGCTGCAAGGAAACCACTACTAAGGGACACCAATAATAAGAAGAGGCCTGCTTGGGCCAAGAAACACGAGCAATGGACATTAGACTGGTGGAAATTTGTCCTTTGGTCTGGAGTCCAAATTTGAGATTTTTGGTTCCAACTGCCGTTCTTTGTGAGACTAGGTGTGGGTTAACGGACGATCTCCGCATGTGTAGTTCCCACCATGAAGCATGGAGGAGGAGGTGTGATGGTGTGAGGGTGCTTTGCTGGTGACACTGTCTGTGATTTATTTAGAATTCAAGACACACTTAACCAGCATGGCTACCACAGCATTCTGCAGCGATACGCCATCCCATCTGGTTTGGTCTAAGTGGGACTATCATTTATTTTTCAACAGGACAATGACCCAACACACCTCCAGGCTGTGTAAGGGCTATTTTACCAAGAAGAAGAGTGATGGAGTGCTGCATCAGATAACCTGGCCTCCACAATCCCCCGACCTCAACCCAATTGAGATGGTTTGGGATGAGTCGGACCGCAGAGTGAAGGAAAAGCAACCAACAAGTGCTCAGCATATGTGGGAACTCCTTCAAGACTGTTGGAAAAGCATTCCAGGTGAAGCTGGTTGAGAGAATGTCAAGAGTGTGCAAAGCTGTCATCAAGGCAAAGGGTGGCTATTTGAAGAATCTCAAATATAAAATATATTTTGATTTGTTTAACACTTTTTTGGTTACTACATGATTCCATATGTGTTATTTCATAGTTTTGATGTCTTCACTATTAATCTACAATATAGAAAATAGTAAAAATAAAGAAAAACCCTGGGTGTATACAAACGTTTGACTGGTACTGTATGTAGACATATGACATTTGAAATGTCTTTATTATTTTGCAACTTTTGTGAGTGTAATGTTTACTCAGGCCTTCATGGTTTATTTAACTTTTGTTTTATCTATTTCACCTGCTTTGGCAATATGTTTCCCATGCCAATAAAGCCCCTTAAATGAGAGAGAGGGAGAGACTCTTACTTCACTCCTTTCTTGGTGACCATTCTGGTGGAGGTGGTATTGAAGGCCTTCTCAAAGCGCTGTAACTTGAACCAGTCCATTCTTCAGGAGGAGAGAGAACCAAGCCGGTTAGAGGTTAGTGTAGTCAAGTACAAACAAGCTGTTTGTATTATTTGTGAGACTTTTCATCGGCTACTACAAGCTTCTTTTGAAGGTTGAACTGTTTTCATCTCTGTTTACATACAATACGTACAATTTACATACAATACATCATGTATGAAGAATGTTAAAGAACACAGAGGCTACTGTACAGTACTAGGCCGGTTCTGTAGGCTACATTTTGAAGCATTTCACTATTCCACCGTTTGCTTTGGCCATTCTGCAATCCCCGAACTACTATAGAAGGCAAAAAAAAACATAGATTCTGAATAGGCCTCGTTGACTTAAGAACATTCCTAAGCCAGGTTTAAAGTATGGGCATGCCAAGTTGGGAGACAGTATAGAGTCTACGGCTTAATGCCGATGGACGTAAACCTACTCGTAGTGGAAGCCGACGTCGTGGTTTCCAACCAGCACCACCAGCTCTGTGTCACTGGGATGTCTGAACGTCTTCTGGAAACGATGAACATCATCCTCCCAGTTCTGTGGAGGGAATAAGAGCAAGTTGGATAAATATAATATTACATAGACATGTTGGGAACAATAGTAAAAAATACAGTAGGTCTAGGGCTGTTACATACAATGTTCAGTGTTTGTCTCTTGTACGCTAGAATAACATCAACGCCGCAACAGGTTTGGACTTACATTTACATTTTAGTCATTTAGCAGACACTCTCACCCAAACTTCTTTGCATAATGGCTAAGACGAAGTTGTAGGTTCGAATCCCAATTAGACAACCCCCGAATTCGCCGCAGTACCCTATATAACGAACTTTTATGGCCACGTACCTTTGGAGAGCTCCACTTCCCCTCGTCGAACACGTCTCCCAGAATAAAAACGACCTCGGGCCTGAGCAGTGTCAGGGCGGTCTGGAAAGCCCGTTCCATCTGCCATTCTCTGGGTGGCACAGAGACAGACCGACACACAGTCAGTCAACCGTCCGCTCAGTGCGCCATGCATTACCCGCTCTGTTGTTATTGTTTACGACTGCTGCTCTAATCATCTTGGAGACAGCGTGGATATTGGCTGATAAGGAGAGTCGAGGATGTACGCATCTTATGCATTCCCTTATAATACAAACTCGCTCACAAAGTATATGCAAAATATACATTTATTTATTTTCACAAAATGCATAGTTAGATCTATTCATGAGGATCAATTACCTTCGCAGTTTGTCGAACCAGTGTCCTCCGACAGCGCCAAGGAGGTGCGTGTCTGAAAGCACCATAGCGCGCATAACTTCCGCATTTGGCTGCCCGTCTGCGCTCTTCTCACCCGCCGGCGCACCATGGTCGATCCCTGGCCAACCACACTGTAATATCGCGGCGTAATAAATCAGATACTCACAGAATATGAAAACGCTGCAAACCGCTCCGAACAGGACAATAACGGCGCTGCATGCCACGTTCAAGCCCGACATCATATCTCAATCGTTGTGGTGTTCAGATGGCCTGCAGTAGAGGCACACTGATGTAGCCGCGCCTCACCAGGCATCTTCTTTTTTTTTTTTTTTTCAAACCTAAATATCAGAATGTCTGCGTGGCGTTCTCATCGCATTGTGCACAGTTGTAGAGAAATAACTGTATGTTTTTGCAATTCAAAGATCTGAACGGCGACCGATAACCTTATCTCCCTGATTAAGCAGTCGATTGGACTGTTGACGGCTGAGCGAGCTACAAGACGCTGTTTTTGCGATAGGTCCCCATTCAAGATGGGGTTAAAATCATATGAATAATACAGCCTTCATTTACACCACACTGTAATAATAATGATTCCTTGATTAAAATTATAATATAGCCTACAAATACATACATTTATTTTTTGAGTGGGACCATCATGACTGGGCTCTCAGATTAGCTAGCTGGCCAATCTAAAAAACGCTCAGGAGCATAACTAACCAGATTATCCTAACAATGTCTTAAGAGGACCGATGAACAGCCTTAAGGCACAGTAACAGTTACCTGCTTAACCAGTTTGATATTTCCATGTTTTACTGAACAAATGAAAAGGCAAAATCCTTGTTTATTCTTCCATAACATTCGCTAACAGCAGTCCAACAGCCCGATGCAGAGTTACTGTGCAGTGTGTTTCAGTACAGTCTGTCACAGGACCTTCAGTTTACACTGAATTGAGTGGACGGTGGTATCTCTTAACATGCTGTAATGTAATGGTTCTGGTTCTGACACTGAGTGGACAGTAGTATCTCTTGACATATTCTTCAATATAACATTTTACATTTTCATTTACATTTTCGTCATTTAGCAGACGCTCTTATCCAGAGCGACTTACAAATTGGTCCATTCACCTTATAATAGCCAGTGGGACAACCACTTTACAATATATCAAATTATTATTATTATTTATTTTTTTGGTGGGGTAGGGGGAGGGTAGAAGGATTACTTTTATCCTAACCCAGGTATTCCTTAAAGAGGTGGTGAGTGACTCCGCTGTCCTGGCGTCGTGAGGGAGCTTGTTCCACCATTTATAGTTAGGGAAAATAGGATTTTGGATGGCACTGAATTGTGTGTCCCCACAAGGTAAGTAGGTAGGTAGGTGTGTGTGTTTTGTGGTGTGTGTGTGTGGAGACGTACCCAGTTGTTCCTCGCCACCCAGTACTCTGTCCCATCCTCCGAGTTGCAGTAATCCAGACGGGAGATGACAAGTGCCTGGATTAGGACCTGTGCCGCTTCCTGTGTAAGGCAGGGTCGTACTCTGCGAATGTTGTAGAGCATGAACCTACAGGATCGGGTCACCGCCTTGATGTTTGCGGAGAACGACAGGGTGTTGTCCAGGGTCACGCCAAGGCTCTTTGCACTCTGGGAGGAGGACACAACGGAGTTGTCAACCGTGATGGCGAGATCATGGAACGGGCAGTCCTTCCCCGGGAGGAAGAGCAGCTCCGTCTTGCCGAGGTTCAGCTTGAGGTGGTGATCCGTCATCCACACTGATATGTCTGCCAGACATGCAGAGATGCAATTCGCCACCTGGTTATCAGAAGGGGGAAAGGAGAAGATTAGTTGTGTATCGTCAGCGTAGCAATGATAGGAGAGGCCATGTGAGGATATGACAGAGCCAAGTGACTTGGTGTATAGCGAGAATAGGAGAGGGCCTAGAACTGAGCCCTGGGGGACACCAGTGGTGAGAGCACGTGGTGCGGAGACAGATTCTTGCCACGCCACCTGGTAGGAGCGACCTGTCAGGTAGGACGCAATCCAAGAGTGAGTCGCGCCGGAGATGCCCAACTCGGAGAGGGTGGAGAGGAGGATCTGATGGTTCACAGTATCAAAGGCAGCAGACAGGTCTAGAAGGACAAGAGCAGAGGAGAGTTAGCTTTAGCAGTGCGGAGAGCCTCCGTGACACAGAGAAGAGCAGTCTCAGTTGAATGACCAGTCTTGAAACCTGACTGGTTTGGATCAAGAAGGTCATTCAGAGAGAGATAGCAAGAGAGTTGGCTAAAGACGGCATGCTCAAGAGTTTTGGAGAGAAAAGAAAGAAGGGATACTGGTCTGTAGTTGTTGACATCGGAGGGATCGAGTGTAGGTTTTTTGAGAAGGGGTGCAACTCTCGCTCTCTTGAAGACGGAAGGGACAGAGCCAGCGGTCAAGGATGAGTTGAGGAGCGAGGTGAGGGTAAGGGAGAAGGTCGCCGGAAATGGTAAGAGACTGCATCCACCTCATAACCCTCTCCACCACATCCACCTCATCCACCTCAGAACCAACTCAGCCACCGCAGAGACCCATCCCACCGTCACCACCATCCAACTCATAGACCCACCTCAATACCTCACCACCCCATCCACCGCAGGATCACCACGTCCACCAGCACCCACCCAGCACCGCAGCCACCCAGAACCACGCGCAGATACCGCACCATCCACCTCATCCACCTCATATACCTCATCCACCTTATCCACCTCATATACCTCATCCACCTCATCCACCTCATATACCTCATCCACCTCATCCAACTCATATACCTCATATACCTCATATACCTCATCCACCTCATACTCATCCAACTCATCCACCTCATATACCACATCCACCTCATATACCTCATCCACCTCATATACCTCATCCACCTCATCCACCTCATCCACCTCATATACCTCATCCACCTCATCCAACTCATCCACCTCATACCTCATCCACCTCATCCAACTCATATACCTCATATACCTCATCCACCTCATATATCTCATCCACCTCATCCACCTCATATACATCATCCACCTCATCCACCTCATATACCTCATCCACCTCATCCACCTCATATATCTCATCCACCTCATCCACCTCGTATACCTCATCCACCTCATCCACCTCATATACCTCATCCACCTCATCCACCTCATCCACCTCATCCACCTCATCCACCTCATATACCTCATCCACCTCATCCACCTCATATACCTCATCCACCTCATCCACCTCATATACCTCATCCACCTCATCCAACTCATCCATATTTACATTTACATTTTAGTCATTTAGCAGACGCTCTTATCCAGAGTGACTTACAGGAGCAATTAGGGTTAAGTGCCTTGCTCAAGGGCACATTTATGTCATTTAGCAGACGCTCTTATCCAGAGCGACTTACAAATTGGTGCATTCACCCTATAGCCAGTGGGATAACCACTTTCCAAATATATATTATTTATTTTTTTTTTATTTATTTATTTATTTATTTATTTTTTGGGGGGGGGGGGGGGGGGGGTAAAATGATTTATTATCCTACCCCAGGTATTCCTTAAAGAGGTGGGGTTTCAAATGTCTCCGGAAGGTGGTGAGTGACTCCGCTGTCCTGGCATCGTGAGGGAGCTTGTTCCACCATTGGGGTGCCAGAGCAGCGAACATTTTTGACTGGGCTAGGGGGGAACTATGCTTCCGCAGGGGAAAGGGGGAGCCTGAGAGGCCACTCCAGGACCTTAATGTGCTTCTTCTTGAGCCACTCCTTTGTTGCCTTGGCCGTGTGTTTTGGGTCATTGTCATGCTGGAATACCCATCCAAGACCCAAATTCAATGCCCTGGCTGAGGGAAGGAGGTTCTCACCCAAGATTTGACGGTACATGGCCCCATCCATCGTCCCTTTGATGCGGTGAAGTTGTCCTGTCCCCTTAGCAGAAAAACACCCCCAAAGCATAATGTTTCCACCTCCATGTTTGACGGTGGGGATGGTGTTCTTGGGGTCATAGGCAGCATTCCCTCCTGCTCCAACACGGCGAGTTGAGTTGATGCCAAAGAGCTCGATTTTGGTCTCATCTGACCACAACACTTTCACCCAGTTCTCCTCTGAATCATTCAGATGTTCATTGGCAAAACTTCAGACGGCCCTGCATATGTGCTTTCTTGAGAGGGCAGGGCAGTCCTTCCCCGGGAGGAAGAGCGTCCGTCTTGCCAGGGTTCAGCTTGAGGTGGTGATCCGTCATCCATACTGATATGTCTGCCAGACATGCAGAGATGCGATTGCCACCTGGTTATCAAAATTACCTCATCCCCCCTCATCCACCTCATATACCTCATCCCTCAATACCTCATCCAACTCATATACCTCAAATAACCCATCCACTCATCCCCTCATATATCTCATCCACCTCATCCCCTCATATACCTCATCCACCTCATCCACTCATATACCTCACCACCCATCCACCTCATTACCTCAATCCACCTCATAAAACCCCATCCCCTCAAAAAAAATCTCATCCACCTCATCACCTCATTCACCTCATATACCTCATACACCTCATATACCTCATCCACCCCATCCACCTCATCCACCTATAACACCTCATCCACCTCATCCACCTCATATTTCCTATCACCTCATCCACCTCATCCACTCATATACCTCATCCACCTCATATACCTCATCCCTCATCACCTCCCTATATCTCATCCACCTCATTACCTCATCCACCTCATCCACCTCATATACCTCATCCACCTCATCCACCTCAAAATACCTCATCCACCTCAATCCACCTCATCCACCTCAATACTCATCCCCTCATCCCCCTCATCCCCTCTATACCTATCCACCTCAAAAATCCACCTCAAACCCATCCACCTAAATTATTTTCCCCATCATATACCTCACCCCCCTACCCAACCTATAACCTCTCCCCTATATACCTCCCCCCACCTCATCCCCCCTCATCCACCCACCCCCCCTCTTCCCCTCATCCCCTCATAACCTCACCCACCCAATCCTCATCCCCTCAATACCCATCCCCCTCATAATCCATCCCCTCATATTCTCTCCCCCTATAACCTCTCCCCTCATCCACCCATATACCTATCCCCCTCATCTCCCTCATCCACCTCACCACCCAAAATTCCCCTATCCACCTCTATCGGGGAGGGAAAAAAGTATTTGATCCCCTGCTGATTTTGTACGTTTGCCCACTGACAAAGACATGATCAGTCTATCATTTTAAGGGTAGGTTTATTTGAACAGTGAGAGACAGAATAACAACAAACAAATCCAGAAAAACGCATGTCAAAAATGTTATAAATTGATTTGCATTTTAATGAGAGAAATAAGTATTTGACCCCTCTGCAAAACATGACTTAGTACTTGGTGGCAAAACCCTTGTTGGCAATCACAGAGGTCAGACGTTTCTTGTAGTTGGCCACCAGGTTTGCACACATCTCAGGAGGGATTTTGTTCCACTCCTCTTTGCAGATCTTCTCCAAGTCATTAAGGTTTCGAGGCTGACGTTTGGCAACTCGAACCTTCAGCTCCCTCCACAGATTTTCTATGGGATTAAGGTCTGGAGACTGACTAGGCCACTCCAGGACCTTAATGTGCTTCTTCTTGAGCCACTCCTTTGTTGCCTTGGCCGTGTGTTTTGGGTCATTGTCATGCTGGAATACCCATCCAAGACCCAAATTCAATGCCCTGGCTGAGGGAAGGAGGTTCTCACCCAAGATTTGACGGTACATGGCCCCATCCATCGTCCCTTTGATGCGGTGAAGTTGTCCTGTCCCCTTAGCAGAAAAACACCCCCAAAGCATAATGTTTCCACCTCCATGTTTGACGGTGGGGATGGTGTTCTTGGGGTCATAGGCAGCATTCCTCCTGCTCCAAACACGGCGAGTTGAGTTGATGCCAAAGAGCTCGATTTTGGTCTCATCTGACCACAACACTTTCACCCAGTTCTCCTCTGAATCATTCAGATGTTCATTGGCAAACTTCAGACGGCCCTGCATATGTGCTTTCTTGAGCAGGGGGACCTTGCGGGCGCTGCAGGATTTCAGTCCTTCACGGCGTAGTGTGTTATCAATTGTTTTCTTGGTGACTATGGTCCCAGCTGCCTTGAGATCATTGACAAGAACCTCCCGTGTAGTTCTGGGCTGATTCCTCATCCACCTCATCCACCTCATCCATCCCTACCTCCATCATACCTCACCACCTCATCCACCTCAAATCATCCACTTGCCATCAAACCTCATCCACCTCATCCATCAACCTCATCCACCTCATACCATCCTCATCCACCTCATATACCGTCTCATCACCTCATCCACCTCGTCCACCTCATATACCTCATCCAACTCATCCACCTCATATACCTCATCCACCTCATATACCTCATACCTCATCCACCTCATCCACCTCATCCACAATTTAAACAGAGACTTCAAACGGATCTCCCAGGTAACAACATCGATCCAAAACCCTTATTCCAACCAAAATGACTCAGAACTAGGTCTGGATTGACTAGGTCTGGAGGTTCCACTTCACTTCTTATTCTTTCTCCACTGTAACTCATCACCACTCTTACTGTCATCACCACTCTTACTGTCATCACCACTCTCACTGTTATCACCACTCTTACTGTCATCTCCACTAAAGACGCCATCTGATTCAAACAGAACATCCGCTTCCGCCATTTTCCAATCAGCACAAGCTCCACGGTGCGCTCTCTCTCGCCAACCGACCACTGTGTTGATCTTGCTGACCTGCCTGCTGCTTCCCACGCCATGTTGCTGAAGTTCTTCTTCTTTGGCATGTTCAGTGTGCTCTCTATGCCGTAAATGCGAACGGTTGCCACCTAGCGTCAAGGCGTGTAACTACAACCAAACGTATTCAGGTACTGTAGCCTTTCAGAAGTGCTGATTGCTTTGTGTCATATTATTATAGACTACCACCGCAGTTACGTTTAATTGAGACAAGGTCAGATAACAGTAGATCTGCTGCAGAGGCCAACATGTCATCAAACAAATGATTAAAACAATGACAGTACTACCCCAGATTGAACAAGATGTTTCACCGGAAGTATAAATGTGAGGCACCCGGTTGGCGTTTCCACTCGCTACCAAATATGGTGATGCGAGGAAGCCCAGTGGCCGGCAAGTGGGAGAAGATGGAGCGAGATGGATTTTTTGGCCGACATTGTGCTAATTTTCTCATCTATGAAACATTTGATCTCAATACAGTTTCCTGATCCGAAAACTACAATCTGTTAACGAACAGAGTGGACTAAGTTTTGTTTGCCAAAGTTTATTCTGCATTGTTTAGAAGGAGTGTAAGGGCGAATTGAGTTATTGCGCACGCACACTTCCACCTCCTTACTAGTTCTGCCCTCTATGATTAATTTGCTCCCATAGAGCCTCACAGTGGAGGAGTCATAATACCCATAAAACCTAGCGGTCAAACAGGGAAATGGTTCCAATAATTTTCCCACCATTCATTTGTCCCATAGTGGATTTTAGAAACGCTTAAAATAAGGGCTGTGTTTCGTGTAGGCTTACCCTGGCGTGACGTTTTGACAACCGTGTAAATCTCTCTAGGACAAGGTGACTTTTATCATTTTTTTTAAATTTTAAATTAAATTTCAAATTACAAATACAATAACAAATAATAATGCAAATATATTGCATTTGGGGACAGATTTCAAATATTTGTTTTTGTGTATGTAACATTTACCAGAGAGAATGAAGAAATGAACGACTGATTCAGTAGCTTTGTTTTAACTTGAATAATAACATATTAAATATTTCATTGTGAATACATGGGTCTTATTAATTAAATAAAAAATGTAATTACTTAACTCGCTCCAAAATAACATCACAGAGTCACACTCATAAAATATGTGTGTAATAGTTTCCCGTTCTTTATCACAAAAAAAGGCAGATGTCCTCTAAATCCATGAAGTTATTACAAGGGTATATTTGGTGCAAGATTTTAAAGTAAATTTATTTTACTTTATTTGATATACAAAATTTAAGAGGGAGCAACCAAGCTTTCTTCCATTAAACTTCAGTAATATGTGTGTTCCAGAAGAGTTTCCCTCTTGGAGTGAAAAAGATCCCTTGAGAATCTATTATTACATTTATTATCCAGCAGGGGGCAACCTTCTAACATAAGTTGGGCATCTATCTTTTGACATGTTCTCCAAAACACAAATGAGATGTCATTAATCGAGTAAGTCCTGAAGGTATTGCCTTGCATGTAGAGTTAAATTCTTTATAACATATTGGGACGTTATATGTTTCTAAGAACTTTCTATAAGACAGTATATTCCTTTCTTTATCAAATAAATCACAAATATAATATTTATTTCAAACCACTTAGAAATCTGGACAGTTTGATGGGTAATTTAGCTAGAGAATAGTTGCACTTCCACAAAAATGGAAGACCACCCAATTTCTTAAAAATATGACAAGGAATGAAGTACCGTTATGGGTTCAGAGCTAAGCATACATATTTTTTTTATCCAGTTTACTTTAAAGGTATTGTTGATATCAATGAAATCTAGTACTTCAAGCCCACCATCAGCTGTTTGGTTTGACATTACAGATATCTTAAGTTTGTGTTGTTTATTTTTCCATATAAAGTCTAGGAAAGTTTTGTTGATAACCTTGCTGGTTTGATCAGCTACAAATAGGGATAGAGCAGGCTAGACAAAACGTGACCGACCCTCTGCTTTGGCCCTTCCAGTTACAGAGAGGTCAGTCTGGAGACAGTTATTTAAAGATGGATTTAGATTTCTTTAATCTCTGAGAGAAATTGAGATGTTGACAGACAATATATGGCTTTTCGCCATGTGCACCCCTAAATATTTCATTTCATCATCTTTCACTGGAATATTCTCAATAGATTGTTAATTTGATTTACGTACGGACAATATTTCACATTTATTTAAGTTAAGTTCCGGACCAGAAGTCCGGAAAGATTTTCATAATATTAAGAGCAATAGCAACTTGATCCTTGTCTTCTGGAAACAGAGCTGTATCGTCTGCTAATTGAGATATTTGTATTTATTTTCCAAATATTGAAATACATTTTAATTCAGGGTTGTTTAAAATGCTAATAGATAGTAATTCTAAAACTTAAAGGAATAAGAAAGCTGAAATAGGGAAACCCTGGCGATTTTTTTTTAGATGTGTTACGATTAATCATAATAGAACTACTAATATCTTTATAAAACATATTGATAAGAGACAAAGCTAGTCCCGAAACCAAAACATGTATTAGGAACTTGTGTTCTATTGTATAGGGATGTAGCTCAGAGCATGGCGTTTGCAACACCAGGGGTTGTGGGTTCGATTCCCACGGGGGGCCAGTATTAAAAATAAATGTATGCACTCACTAACTGTAAGTCGCTCTGGATAAGAGCGTCTGCTAAATGACGTAAATGTAAAATGTATCAAATGCTTTACAAAAGACAAGGTATAAATTAATAGCCTTGGAGTCAATTGAATCAGCGTAATCAATCAATCAGCGTAATCAATCAGCGTAATCAATCAATCAGCGTAATCAATCAGCGTAATCAATCAGCGTAATCAATCTTGTCTAAAACTAACCTAATGTTACAGCTGATGTGCCAGTTTGGGCTTCATTAATAAGGTGGTTTGGACCCATTTTAAGTCTATTAGCAAAATGTATTGCTAAAGTTATCCATTTATAATCTGTATTTAATAATGTAATAGGTGTCTCCAAATATCTATGAAAAGGGGATCTTTATCAGGTTTTGGTATTAAGGAAATAACCCCTTGTTTCATGCTAGTAATCATCTCACCCTTAGCTAGGCATTCTTGGAAAATGTTGAATACTGGTCCCTCTAAATGTTCCCAAAAGTGTAAATAAAATTCTACAGAAAGACCGTCTGTTCCCTTCTTCGTAGATTTAAAAGCATCTCTAATCTCTACTATAGAAAACTCATCTTCACATATGGATTTGTGGTCCTCTGTAGCTCAGCTGGTAGAGCACGGCGCTTGTAACGCCCAAAAAATAATAATTATGCACGCATGACTGTAACTCGCTTTGGATAAAAGCGTCTGCTAAATGGCTTATTATATTTTATTATTATATTTATATTATATTATATTATTTATTATATTATTTAACTAATTGGAGCATAAAATATTCACATTCAATCCCATTAAAACTAGATTTATACAGATTTTCATAGAAAGAATACACAAAGCTAGAGATGAGCTTAGGGTCTTTACACAAGGTACTGTCAATATTTAAGACAGAAAGAGATTTTCTCTTCTAGTTCCTTTTTTCAAGAGCAAAATAAAAACATTTTGCTGTAGATCTAATAAAGGCCCCTTTAGCTAAATCAATGTACATTTGATCTACAATGAACAAAAATATAAACACAACATGTAAAGTGTTGGTCCAATGTTTCATGAGCTGAAATAAAATATCCCAGAAATGTTCCATCCCTGTTAGTTAGCATTTCTCCTTTGCCAAGATAATCCATCCACCTAACAGGTGTGGCATATCAAGAAGCTGATTAAACAGCATGATCATTACACAGGTGCACCTTGTGCTGGGGACGATAAAAGGCCACTCTAAAATGTGCAGTTTTGTCACACAACACAATGCCACAGATGTCTCAAGTTTTGAGGGAGCGTGCAATTGGCATGCTGACTGCAGGAATCAATGTTCATTTTTCTACCATAAGCCGCCTCCAACGTCGTTTTAGAGAAATTGGCAATGCGTCCAACCTGCCTCACAACTGCAGACCACGTGTAACCACGCCAGCCCAGGAACGACAGCGTGTTCCAGTTCCCGCCAATATCCAGCAACTTCGCACAGCCATTGAAGAGGAGTGGGAGAACATTACACAGGCCACAATCAACAGCCTGATCAACTCTATGTGAAGGAGATGTGTCGCGCTGCATGAGGCAAATGGTGGTCACACCAGATACTGACTGGTTTTCTGATCCACACCCCCTACTTAAAAACAAAAGGTATCTGTGACCAACAGATGCGTATCTGCATTTCCAGTCATGTGAAATCCATAGATTAGGGCCTAATTAATTTATTTCAATTGACTGATTTCCTTATATGAACTGAAACTCAGTAAAATTGTTGAAATTGTTACATGTTGCATTTATATTTTTGTTCAGTGTAGTTCTATTCGAGATGTATTCAAATCTATTTCTTCCTCTGCTGAAAGGGTATCCTTTTCTACAAGAACATTAAATGTATTCATAAGCTCATCTGCTTTCAAACACATTTGCTTATTTTGTTCCCTACTGCGTGTTTTGGCGATAGATCTTACTTTGAAATGTTAATATTTCCCAGTTACTTCCATGCTTTGGTTGTAAATCATATGAATTAAAGAATTCCCTGATTGAGCTCTTTATGCTCTTGTTAAAGACTGGATCATTTAGGAGTGAATTATTACGTTTCCAGTATCTTCGAATAGCACTAGATTTTTCAGAACATTCCATCTTCAATAATATCATTGTATGATCAGTGAAAGGAGCATGTTTATGATGATGACTTATTTCCTGTACATACTGTAAAAATGGGGGAGAAATGAGAAACAGATCAATTCTGGATCATCATTCACCCATTACACCTGGTGTCTTCCTTTAAGTTTGTATTAAAGAAACGCCATGTATCAACCACTGTCAGTTCATATTAAAGAAACACCATGTATTGATCACTGTCAGTTCATATTAAAGAAACACCATGTATTGATCACTGTCAGTTCATATTAAAGAAACGCCATGTATTGATCACTGTCAGTTCATATTAAAGAAACGCCATGTATTGATCACTGTCAGCTTATTGCAAGATGAGTCAATGATGTTGCTATTCTCCGATCTCTGAGCTATTTTAGGTGGAAATCTATCTAAAGGGGAGATCTAAATCTATCTAAAGGGGAGATCTAAATCTATCTGAAGAGGAGATCTAAATCTATCTGAAGAGGAGATCTAAATCTATCTGAAGAGGAGATCTAAATCTATCTAAAGAGGAGATCTAAATCTATCTGAAGAGGAGATCTAAATCTATCTAAAGAGGAGATCTAAATCTATCTGAAGAGGAGATCTAAATCTATCTGAAGAGGAGATCTAAATCTATCTGAAGAGGAGATCTAAATCTATCTAAAGAGGAGATCTAAATCTATCTGAAGAGGAGATCTAAATCTATCTGAAGAGGAGATCTAAATCTATCTGAAGAGGAGATCTAAATCTATCTAAAGAGGAGATCTAAATCTATCTGAAGAGGAGATCTAAATCTATCTAAAGAGGAGATCTAAATCTATCTAAAGAGGAGATCTAAATCTATCTGAAGAGGAGATCTAAATCTATCTAAAGAGTTATCAGGTGTTCATTATAAGCCATGCATTTGTATACTTGTTTTGCAGCTCAGTAAGCTTATCAGCAAGATCCGAAAATAAAGTCTTATTTTAGGTTTTAGAATTGTACCCATACACATTGCATACACTACCAGTCAAAAGTTTGGAGACAGCTACTCATTCAAGGGTCTTTCTTTATTTGTACTATTATTTTACATTGTAGAATAATAGTGAAGACATGAAAACTATGAAATAACACATATGGAATCATGTAGTAACCAAAAAAGTGTTAAACAAATCAAAAATATATTTTATATTTGAGATTCTTCAAAGTAGCCACCCTTTGCCTTGATGACAGCTTTGCACACTCTTGGCATTAAGAAAACAAATACAGTGTAGCGATATGCATAACTGGTTACTAGTTGAACTAGTAAGCTAGGTAGCTAGTAAGATAGGTAGCTAGTAAGATAGGTAGCTAGTAAGATAGGTAGCTAGTAAGATAGGTAGCTAGTAAGATAGGTAGCTTAGAGAAAGAACTTGACTGTCCTAAACCGAGGTAGTTGTGATCAATATGATGAACCCTGGTGATATAAAACAGGGTGAATGTAAAAATTACAATCAACTTTATTACTAAAGAGTAATTTTGCTTACTCTTAGCTTTTTAATTTGACTTACAAAGAGTATTGATTTCTAGTCATTGTAGCTATCTACAGTGGGGAAAAAAAGTATTTAGTCAGCCACCAATTGTGCAAGTTCTCCCACTTAAAAAGATGAGAGAGGCCTGTAATTTTCATCATAGGTACACGTCAACTATGATAGACAAATTGAGATTTTTTTTCTCCAGAAAATCACATTGTAGGATTTTTTATGAATTTATTTGCAAATTATTTTTAAGTGGGAGAACTTGCACAATTGGTGGCTGACTAAATACTTTTTTTACATTTACATTTTTACATTTTAGTCATTTAGCAGACGCTCTTATCCAGAGCGACTTACAGTTAGTGAGTGCATACATGATTTTTTATTTTTTTTATTTAATTTTTTCATACCCCAGTGGGAATCGAACCCAAAACCCTGGCGTTGCAAACGCCATGCTCTACCAACTGAGCTACATCCCCTGCCGGCCATTCCCTCCCCAACCCTAGACGACGCTGGGCCAATTGTGCGCCGCCCCATGGGTCTCCCGGTCACGGCCGGCAACGACAGAGCCTGGATTCGAACCAGGATCTCTAGTGGCACAGCTAGCACTGCGATGCAGTGCCTTAGACCACTGCGCCACTCAGGAGGTTTTTCCCCACTGTACCTGAGGACACAGTGTTTTAAAGTCATTCAGGACTCTCATGTCAGATTGAGACATTCACTTGACGTCTTGACAATCGATCTTCTTTCCATCGATCAATCCAAAAGGGCCGCTGAAAGATGCTTTCTTCCCTTCTCCTTTTTCTTCTGCAAAATAACAGTCCATGAATATAGGCTACTGAACCAACTGTCATGAGCATTTCAAATGCTAGTATGTGCCATGTTGGATTTGACCGCTCCTTTCCTCACAGTCTGCAGGTCTCCATCTCTCCTACCATGTTGGATTTGACCACTCCTTTCCTCACAGTCTGCAGGTCTCCACCTCTCCTGCCATGTTGGATTTGACCACTCCTTTCCCCACAGTCTGCAGGTCTCCATCTCTCCTACCATGTTGGATTTGACCACTCCTTTCCTCACAGTCTGCAGGTCTCCACCTCTCCTACCATGTTGGATTTGACCGCTCCTTTCCTCACAGTCTGCAGGTCTCCATCTCTCCTACCATGTTGGATTTGACCACTCCTTTCCCCACAGTGTGCAGGTCTCCACCTCTCCTACCATGTTGGATTTGACCACTCCTTTCCTCACAGTCTGCAGGTCTCCATCTCTCCTACCATGTTGGATTTGACCACTCCTTTCCTCACAGTCTGCAGGTCTCCACCTCTCCTACCATGTTGGATTTGACCGCTCCTTTCCTCACAGTGTGCGGGTCTCCACCTCTCCTACCATGTTGGATTTGACCGCTCCTTTCCTCACAGTCTGCGGGTCTCCACCTCTCCTACCATGTTGGATTTGACCGCTCCTTTCCTCACAGTCTGCAGGTCTCCATCTCTCCTACCATGTTGGATTTGACCACTCCTTTCCTCACAGTCTGCAGGTCTCCATCTCTCCTACCATGTTGGATTTGACCACTCCTTTCTCCACAGTGTGCGGGTCTCCACCTCTCCTACCATGTTGGACATTGACACAGGTTGTAAAATTGGTTGTAAAACAAGTTCAGTAATGTTGTCAGGGTAGAAGCTGTTAGGGTGAAGTCGTATTATAGGCTGTTGGTCAGAGGGGTGAAGTGCTGTCATCCACAGGCATCTCAGGTCATTATTACTGTGTTAAAAGCTTTAACAGTACTGTGCATTACCTTGTGTGAGTACTTCCTATGATGAGCAAAAAGCTTGAATAATGTATGTCTTTATCGGTTTTACCCATATATTATATTATCCAATACAGCTGCTCAGCCCTATACAGATGTCGGATCTTAACTTGATCACTCTTTTGTCGCTGAGAATTTTCCTGCTGCATCAGGAAATTCAACTGAGCAGTCCCTGAAAAAAAGAGCAGTTCTCTTTCTCTGAATTCCGAGGGCAGTCGAGTCATTTGGGATCAGGGCTTGCTGTCAAAATCATTTTCTCTCTCTCGCTCAAACACTAGACCTAGGTCCAATTAGTGCGATATTCAAATGTACAAAAAATATATCTGAAATGCAGCCATGCACATCAACAACCATTGTTTTATATAGCTTAATAACACAAGAGAGATATTGGTCACCGCTAGGCTACGACGTTTCAAGTTTCAAATGTATCCTATGGTCAAAATGGAGCTGGGGCTGCTAGCTTCAGAGCACAAAACATTAAGAACACCTGCTCTTTCCATGACACACACTGACCAGGTGAATCCAGGTGAACGCTATGATCCCTTATTGATGTCACTTCAATCAGTATAGATGAAGGGGAGGAGACAGGTTAAATAAGGATCTTTAAGCCTTGAGACAATTGAGACATGGATTGTGTACATGTGCCATTCAGAGGGTGAATTGGCACACATACATAAAATATTTACGTGCCTTTGAACGGGGTATGGTAGTAGGTGCCAGGCGCACCGGTTTGTGTCAAGAACTGCAACGCTGCTGGGTTTTTCACGCTCAACAAGTTTCCAGTGTGTATCAAGAATGGTCCACCACCGAAAGGACATCCAGCCAACTTGACACAACTGTGGGAAGCATTGGAGTCAACATGGGCCAGCATCCCCTGTGGAACGCTTTCGACACCTTGTAGAGTCCGATGCCCCGACGAATTGAGGCTGTTCTGAGGGCAAAAAGGGAGGGGGTGCAAGTCAATATTAGGAAGGTGATCGTGATGTGTATAGACCTACTGTGTTTGGCCCATGCCCTTCTGACACTAATAAACTCACTCCCTCCGATTGACTAGATTTAGTTACACATTTCAAATATGGGATCTTGATATGAAATGACCATACCAGAAACTGTTGGATAAGATACATAGGAAATGAATAAAATTTAAAACAGTATGCTACAACAACATTAGTTTCCACTCATGCAAAGCGTTTGGGTCAATTACCACAGTCGATTGGCCGTGGTAAACGAGGAAATACTTTATTTATATTGTACAGAATGCTTGCCAAATAGATAAATAACCCATAGTCTGTTCAAAAAGGACTATATTGTGCAGATTACAATACCAACCAGGGGGAGAACATATCTTGAAAGACTTTGGTAGCAAGCAGGACTAATAGCTGATTTATGCTTGATCCGACAATGCTGTCTGGAGGCTCCGTATGGAGGGTGTGACATAATGCTGTCTGGAGGCTCCGTATGGAGGGTGTGACATAATGCCATCTGGAGGCTCCGTATGGAGGGTGTGACATAATGCCGTCTGGAGGCTCCGTATGGAGGGTGTGACATAATGCTGTCTGGAGGCTCCGTATGGAGGGTGTGACATAATGCCGTCTGGAGGCTCCGTATGGAGGGTGTGACATAATGCCATCTGGAGGCTCCGTATGGAGGGTGTGACATAATGCCGTCTGGAGGCTCCGTATGGAGGGTGTGACATAATGCCGTCTGGAGGCTCCGTATGGAGGGTGTGACATAATGCTGTCTGGAGGCTCCGTATGGAGGGTGTGACATAATGCTGTCTGGAGGCTCCGTATGGAGGGTGTGACATAATGCTGTCTGGAGGCTCCGTATGGAGGGTGTGACATAATGCCGTCTGGAGGCTCCATATGGAGGGTGTGACATAATGCTGTCTGGAGGCTCCGTATGGAGGGTGTGACATAATGCTGTCTGGAGGCTCCGTATGGAGGGTGTGACATAATGCCATCTGGAGGCTCCGTATGGAGGGTGTGACATAATGCCATCTGGAGGCTCCGTATGGAGGGTGTGACATAATGCCGTCTGGAGGCTCCGTATGGAGGGTGTGACATAATGCTGTCTGGAGGCTCCGTATGGAGGGTGTGACATAATGCTGTCTGGAGGCTCCGTATGGAGGGTGTGACATAATGCCGTCTGGAGGCTCCGTATGGAGGGTGTGACATAATGCTGTCTGGAGGCTCCGTATTTACATTTACATTTACATCATTTAGCAGACACTCTTATCCAGAGCGACTTACAAATTGGTGCATTCAACTTATGATAGCCAGTGGGACAACCACCTTTTTAAAAAATTTTATGGGGGGTGGGGGAAGAAGGATTACTTTTATACTATTCCAGGTATTCCTTAAAGAGGTAGGGTTTCAAGTGTCTGCGGAAGGTGGTCAGTGACTCTGCTGTCCTGGCGTCGTGGGGGAGCTTGTTCCACCATTGGGGTGCCAGAGCAGCGAATAGCTTTGACTGGGCTGAGCGGAAACTGTACTTTCGTAGAGGTAGGGGGGCTAGCAGGCCAGAGGTGGATGAACGTAGTGCCCTCGTTTGGGTGTAGGGTCTGATCAGAGCCTGAAGGTACGGAGGTGCCGTTCCCCTCACAGCTCCGTAGGCAAGCACCATGGTCTTGTAGCAGATGCGAGCTTCAACTGGAAGCCAGTGGAGTGTGCGGAGGAGCGGGGTGACATGAGAGAACTTGGGAAGGTTGAACACCAGACTGGCTGCAGCGTTCTGGATAAGTTGTAGGGGTTTAATGGCACAGGCAGGTAGCCCAGCCAACAGCGAGTTGCAGTAATCCAGACGGGAGATGACAAGTGCCTGGATTAGGACCTGTGGCACTTTCTGTGTAAGGTAGGTCGTACTCTGCGAATGTTGTAGAGCATGAACCTGCAGGATCGGGTCACTGCTTTGATGCTAGCGGAGAACGACAGGGTGTTGTCCAGGGTCACGCCAAGGTTCTTTGCACTCTGGGAGGAGGACACAATGGAGTTGTCAACCGTGATGGCGAGATCATG